>JARVKF010000223.1:0-109043 GCA_039778275.1 Seiridium unicorne
AAAAGATTTATTTAAATAAATATAATTATATTAATTAAATTATATATATAATATAATTAATATTATAATTAAATTAATTAAATTTAATTTTAAATTATAATAAAAAAATTAAATTTATAAAAAATTTAAAAATACTTTTTAATTTTATAAAAATTAAAATTATTTAATTATTTTTAATAAAAAAGTTATTATTATTTTTATTTATTTTTAACGCTTTTTATAATAATTAAAAGTTATTATAAAATTATACCGTTATAATATATATAACGTTATTAATTATAATATATATTCGAAAATATATTAAAAAATAATATATATATTTTTTAATAATTTTATAAATAAATTAATTAATAAATTATAAAAATACGCGTTTTAATATATTTTAAATTAAATTCTTTAAAATATTTTTTAAAAATTTATATTTATTTTATTTAAAAAATTATTAAAAGATTTTATAAAAATAAAAATAATTTTAATATAATTTTAATAATTTTATAAATAAAATAAATATAAATTTTTAAAAAATAAATTTAAAATTTTAATTTAAAATATAATAAAATATATATTTTAATAATTTATTAATTAATTTATTTATAAAATTATTAAAGCGTATATAAACTGTTTTTTAGTGCGTTTTCGAGTGCGCGACTCGGTGTCTTGCGCGACTCGGTGTCCTGCGCGACTCGGTGTACAGGGACGTTATTTAAGTTTTAAATTATAAGCTTTTGCGCGAAAAGTGGGGCGTATACAGATAAAGTTCCTAGAATCGTAGATAGCCTATTATCGAAGGTTAGCAACTGCTTCACCCGTGGGTCGCTGGCTGCCAGCTGGCTGACAGGCGGAGTCAATTAGTGGAGTTCTAGATACAAGATTCTCACCGGTCGCAACACATGCTGATCTACTGCTACCCAACTGTTTGACACCTTAATTGTAATGGGGCTAGCAGCTACCGGTCAACGAGAGGGGTGAGGGGGTCGCGCAAGGCTATACCTACGATACGAGGCTACGCAGACCTTGGGTAAGTGCAGGCACATTTGTAGCTGCACTTTCGTTTTTTTGCAGGCCGCCCCTTAGAAACGGTCAAATTAGAATCTTCTGGCGCTGCTTGGCAATAGATAGATAGATACATAGGTAATTTCACTACTACGAGCTTCAATGTAGACAAATCTACTGCTTCTAACTGGCAAAATAGTGTCCGACGGCTCGTCACACCTGGGCAAGCCGCAGACACAAGGCATGCCAGTCAGTACAAGAGACGAAAAGTGCAAGAGGTTCTGTCCAACAGACCCTAAGTTATGCCAACTACTTCCCTACACGAATCCATCTCGACATTGGCAATGCGTCGAGCTGCCCCCTGGCTAGCAATGTTAGTGGTTGACAAGTAAAATGGAGCCGCAAGTCTATTCAGGCAGGGGCGTTCAGAACATCCTCATTGGAACGGCGGCACCCGGAAGTGTCCCCCCGCAATCTCCCCCGTAGGGTTATCTGAGACCGCTCATGTGGGGGAATGCAGGAATCTTGGAGTTCGGTATGACGGTGACCAATTGCAGCTTACAAATATCAGATCGATACGGGACCAGCCGCAAGCTCTGTGCAGACCGCTAGTGCTAGTGCTGGTGCTAGTGCAGCAGTCCTCAGGGTGGTAAACCGTTAGTGCCACGCTACAAAAGCATAAAGCTTTGTATAACTCTACGTAAAAAAATTGGCAGCAGAATACATGCACGCAATATTTAGATTTAAGCTATACTCCGTAAGTCCTGCTATAATAAGGCTTCGGACACGTTAAAGTTCCGAGGGGGGTTCTCACACCGTTCGGTGCTACCGTAGTAACCAGTAAACACGCTGTCTTTCTGCCATCCTCAATCCTCGCCGAGTGGCTCTCATCTAGCAGGTGTTGTTCGCATTCTCCAAGTTCTCATTGGACGTTGTCTACCTACGATACACCTATGCCGACACTTCCCTGGCGAAACCCTCGATAAGCTTATGCAATTCTGCCGGCCGCTCCAGCTGGATCCAGTGCCCACAATTTTGTATGGTCTCGATGCGAAGCTGCTTCGCCCATTTTAACGTGTTTTGACTCTGCATATCTGCGCGAGTCACGTAGTCAAGGTCGCTGACTACGAGCAGTGTTGGCACCTTGCAAAATCTGTCCTCTTCGGCAACGTCCTTCTCATCAGGGAGGTTGACGCCTCGCAAGGCAGCCTTGTACCAGTTCAGGGGTCCCCTATAGCCTCTTGACAGGATCCTGTCGCGCGTGGTGTACTCCTGCAGGTTGTACCATGACGGCAACGGGTCAAGCCTGCCTGATCGCACATACTGTTGCGCTGCATCGACAGGAGCAAAGTTGATTTTCCAGTCCGCGGGGTCATTGGGATATATAAGACTAAAGACCGACCCAGGCTGCTTTGTTTCAGTGAAAGGCTGATTGTCGGTTGCTTGTGGAGAGACTCACATGCTCATCGCACTCCTCAATAGCTCCCTCCGTGTTGTGCCACGGCCAATACCCGCATGTCTCGTACCCAAATACCTCTCTGGTAAGGGCGACCAGCGCGTCTGTATTTATATGTCAGCACGAACATCACCGAGTATTTTGGATTGTGTACCAATGTCCCACACTAGTCCTGGTTCGACATAGCCTACGGAGACAAACACTGCACCGAGCAAGCGATTGGGAATGTAGGTTGTCAAACGGGACAGCAGACCGGAACCCCTGGTCACTTGAGTAAGCGGTCGACCATGGCACAGTCAGTCAAGGGGGATCAAACCAGTCGTGGGAGACAGCAATGCAGCGGGACACGCCTTCATGGTCCAAGATCTCTGCCATGTGCTGGGACATATTTTTCATGTTGTAAGCCCCAACCTCGGCAGGAGAATCAGTGTCACCATAGCCGAGTAGATCTGGTACGATAACCCCAAATCCGGCCTTGGGAAGAGACGCAATCTGGTGGCGCCAATCATAGCTGGAGCTTGGGTAGCCGTGCAGTAAGAGGAAAGTAGGTTTATCCAGCGTGGCCGGAGCAGAGGCAACATATCCGTAAGTTGTACCATCGGACAGGGTTGTCTTCTTGGCAAGAGCTGGGAATGCGATTGAGGCCATCTTCGAATGAATTCGTCTCTGTCCCGTGATATCATGGCTATATGGAGGTGTCGTGGTGTTTTCGGCTTGTCTTTTATATATAACTACTGTCGGCCTCCACAACTCGATCCTTTGAGCACATGTTCTCCAGACCACCAGATCAATCTGTACTACTCGAATCGGACGCGGATGCAGCCATGTTCACGAGTAATTCCGCTTTCCAGATGCTCGCGTATGATCAAAAAACCCCCCTTGCCTCAGATCACATGCGGAAACTTATACCAGTTCCACTTGGGGTCATAATTACTGGTGTATAAGGCGCTTATTGATGACCAACTATGGATATTCATACTGGTGTGCCGATGATTATGATAGGGCTGTTTCTAGTGGTTGGAGTCTCCTTATCTCAAGCATGGAACGCTGCAGTTCACTATGGGCGGGACGATCCGCCACCGTTCCGCCATCCCCGTCAAATCCAGCGAGCTCACACGAGATTTGTAGGGGTGTGGATTTAACTTGTTATTGCGCCAAGGAAGCAATCTCCCTCTGCACTCTCTACTTGTCTATTATAATGTGGCGCACAGACCAGCTGGTCTGTGCATAGAAACTGTAAGGTGGTATCTGATTGAATTGAATGTGAAGGCGTTCCAATCGCACTACAGTGCGGATAAATGACGTGTAAGTTTGTACTGTACCAGTACCTATCCGTCCACCCCACATATCCCCTCACAGCTTTGAATTAGGCACTGACAGTGGGGCTGCGCTTGCAGGGATTATTATCCAATCAAAAAGAGTCATGGTCACGTGAAAATCACGTGGGATACAAAGCCCGAGAAGGCTGAGTGCGAAAGTTGAGTGAAGACATTGTACTGTGGGGCCCCACTGTGAGTGCCTAGTTCAGGCTTTGAGGGGATAAAAACCACTGCACCACAGTGCGGGTGATAAACGTTATGTGTTTTACACCGTATCCCATTATATCCCCCCACAAAACCACGGTCGCCTGACCGTGACAAGATTCTTCTCCCAAGAATCTTCATGACCCCTGCACGCACGCCATATATCCCTTGTTCTGCAGCGCTTCCCATTGGGCAGGGTCCTCGCTACTGTGCGTCACGATGGTCCGCCCTGCTTCACGAAGCTGGCAATCGAGCGATGAATAGTCCGCATTGAACACGTTATACTCTTTGAAGTTATGATTATGACAAAGAACCTTGGCAAGATACGTAGGTCAAGATCCTCACCAATCAAATGGATCAATCCGATTCCGGGCAACATGACTCGACCCCTGCAGCAATGAACCCGATATTTCTACCGAGACATATTTAGATGTTCAATTATAAGGTTTTTCTACCTCGGCTCTTCGTGCAAGATCCAACGTGATAATCTATGCATGGTCGATCCTTCTCGAAACAGTGCAAGCATACTCGTCTATTTGTCTCTTCCAAGCCTCAGGCCATATTAGTGACGTACTCGATATCCCTTTGGATTGTTGCTAATAACGAAACAAAGCACAAACCGTGTGATTCGGTGTGGAGAGCATAACGTATACTCAAAACCTGTTCTTCATTGTCGTCACCGTCGTAGGATTGGCTTTGCTAAATTTAGAAACGTGTTGACTCTTTTCTTCGAAGAACAAGTGATTTTCCACGATGCATGCGGATCTAGTTGAAATTATGGCTACGCAACATTACCTGAGTTCATGCTATCTAGTGTTAAAACGCCTGTCTACGACCATCAGTTATGCTTAGGGCCGGAAAAAGACCGGTACCGAAGTCTCTCTCGAGCCGCTATACTTCGCATTTATACAATTTGGCAGCAGTATTCCAGCCGCGTTGCCACACTAGCCACAGACTTAGAGGGAAAGGGACATGACTGTGCATACAGAGTTTACCGGGTGTAATACTTGCTGACTCAGCAGCGACTTGATGATTGACACTTCTTTTTCGGAGTATGTATTCTTGCTTGTACATTACTGTTGCAGTGCCAAGATGCCAACTGTGACAACTATATGTTTTTTGAGTTTCTGACGTGGTGTGAAATGCCAATTCTTATTGTTCGTGTGGTGATGGTGCTCCCGCACCGAGCAATACTTGGCCTTCGCCTGTACCTACACCGAAACAACCTATAACCGTGCACTTAGTCGCTGGAGGACTTGGCGCTGCTTATTGTCACCAATGAGAGTTGGGACAATACTCGTGATAATCTAGTTATCACGCCCCGAGTGCTTTCTACCTGGAATGGGAACATGCAAAATTTCCGACCACGGATGTCGAGTATTTGGACTTTGGATTATGAAAAAAAAGCCTCAATTTCAAAGAAAGTTTACTAATGCTCTGTACTCAAGAAACCGTTACCAAGTGCAAGGGGGCAGCACCCCAATCGCTCTGAGCGTTCCGGATAATGTCCGCGTTGATCATCCACCCTCGTGCTACACACTCATCGCTGTCAATTTCGAACGTTCGCTAATTCTCGATGAGACGATCGCCGCTTGCTGATCTAGCTCCCACAACATTGGGTAATGGACTCGAGCGGGACACCGTCCCCTGGCGGGTTTAATTCTTGCGCGCGGTCATGTATTCGCCCACGATGTTCTGGTAACAATGTGGGCCATACGGACGAAAGAAGTCGGCCAGAACGCCATCGTATCGGTTGGTCTTGAGGTTGAGATCCCGCAGCAGGCAGTCTAAGTACGGTACCCAGTCGAAGAGGGCATACGGGTACCGCTCTCCGACACTGGCGTAGCGCTTGCGGGTCCAGGCGTTCCACTCGGCGATCTCGCGCACCATGTCTGGCTCGCTGGGAAGGCAAATTTCTCCCAGCAGGTAGGCGGCCGCCCACAGCGCCTGGATCTCGGCGATGGTGGGCGTTTGCGTCGTGTGGATCTGACCCAGGATGACGATGCTGCGGTCATCCAAACCTCCATCCAGTGGCACCATCCGATTGTACAGCCGCCACCTGCGCGTCTTGACCGCTTTCGCGCGGACAGCTGAGCGTTTCCATCCGTCAAAGTCCTTGGGCCCGGCGCTGAGCAGCGGCAGCTTCTTGGCTACGACTTCATCCGCCGCCCTATCGTGGAAATGCCAGGGATCAGAAAGAATACCGCCTAAACGTTTTTCCTTAGGTGTATTGTCGCTGGTCCCGCTACTGGCGGGATCGTCATAGCGCGGAATACCGAGCTCGCTCTTTAGTTCCGGAGAGAAGAAACTAAAGTGGTCCCCCCAGCCAGTTGCATATATCACATAGTCGGCATCGACACGGCTGCCTGACACCAGATTGACACCTGTTGAGTCCGCAGTGTCGATGCTGTCCCGAAGAATTGTAAGGTTGGCGTTACGAAGAGTACTCCAGAAGTCCTCCATTGTGATGATGCCCAGAGAGCTATCGCACCAAAATGCGCTGAAGCGTAACACGTTAGAGAGAGCAAAGTGAGGAAAGAGTGTGATGATCCTACCTGTTGTCTTTGATTTGCGGCTTCAAAGGTTCCGTCCGACCGGCCGCGCCACCAAAGCCAGCGGCTTTGTCAGCCTGACTGGACAAGTATCCCCAGGCGGACGTGGTGAGCCACCTTCCCAACCAGGTGCGGTGGAAAAAGGCTCCAAGAGTTGTGTCCGTTGTCATGAGTGAGGGGCTGAGATTGCTCATCAGCCGGGTGGTGCCCATGGTGATGGTGTTGTTGCCCAATATCTTGTCTGGCATGATGGGCATGGGCCCTGAGCCGTCCTCCCGAATCAGCCATGTCACCTTCTTGCCTAACGAGCAGAGCAGGTAGGCGGCGTCATAGGCTGATTTTGCCGCACCCACAAGCACAAAGTGTTCCAGCTTGTTGGTGACATCTCTGAAAGTGGCAACCTCCTGAGCAAGAGTCACTACGTGCTTGACCGGAATCGAGTCATCCAGTACTGTGAAGCCGGGTGCATTGGTCTGCGTGGTCACACCAGTCGCGCATATCAGCTTGGCGGCTTCGACCCTCTGACCGTTGACATTCAGGACCCAGCCGCATCCATCAGAGCCACGCTCCACGCTGGAAATCCAGCTGCTGTAGCGTATGTGACGGTTCAAATCGTTGTCTTCGGCAAATTTCTCCAGATACCGACAGATCATATCCCCCGAGACTAGGTTATTCTCTGTCTTTCCATCCTGGGACATGGATGCAGAGGGATAGTTCTGTACCGGTAGTGTCAACTCAGCAATGGCATGCGGATGTCGCCCCTGGTAGGACATACGAAATAGCCAAATTCGACCTGAGCCACCAAGTTTGGATAGATGCGATCCCTGCACCAGGTGCCGCCTGCACTGCTGTACTTGTCGAATATCGCTATTGTGGTGTCCGGAGCCAACGTGAGAAGCGTTGAAGCTGCCTTCAATCCGTACCATCCTGTCGAGATGATTGCATTAGTCCTATATATATCTAGCAACATAACAGTCTTTCCCAACGTACCTGCGCCGATAATAGCGACATCCAGATGGAGAGTCTCGTCGGCCAAGGCATGAGGCATGGTGAGAACTGTATGATAATTATCGGCAGCGAAAAGAAACACAAGATCAGGTGATGAATGCCTTTCACCAGAGTGGAAGCAGGAGAGATCCTTCCTCCGTATAATATATAACTGCATTCATCTGCCTCGTAGAATGAAGGTCATATTTATTTTGACCAGCTGTGTCTATAGATACTACAACTACAATATAGTGTGACTGGTAGACGAAGGTTTTTCCAGCTAAAGAAGGTCGGCGCTGTATGCTGTGATGCCCGATACGCGTGTTTGTATTGTCATGTCCTCATCGGATATTGAAACGTGAAAATCTCCCTTTTGATAGGGTGTCGGGATAACTAGACGATAATTGAGTGTGATCGCGCGTCAGCTGAGTGAGATTCGATGTGGGGGTATGGGGGAGGCCTGCAATGTTCTTTGGCGGTTGCTCTCGTGTAGGTTGCCGTTTCAGGCAAAAAGCACTGGTGTAGGCCGGACTCATCCATGCCAACCATGCCAACTCGCCCATTTTATATAGTCTGGCGTGCACAAATGCCATGGACCTCACCTGCATGATACTGCAAATGTTCGCCACTGAAACCATATTAGAGTTTTGGCTTCAGTCTGCATGGCCCACTACAAACTGCAACCTAACCGCCCAGGATGACAAACTTGTCTTGTGGGATCATATGTTCCTGGGTCATCAAATGGCTCATTCATCTGCGGTAACTTACTTCCTAAAACAGCATCTTACTGTCGATCTTTCACGATATTGGCAGACACAATTGAAACAGGGACATTGACGGGTTCGGAATTAAACAAGACTACCAGCAGTGACGCGTGTAGTAGCATCTTTTCAGTTCACCACCAAGGCTGAATGGAGTCAATGGAGACACGTGCATACCACTTCCTAGGAGCTGGAAACACGGAGAGGTTTGGTGCAAGATACGGTGGTGCCAACGTTCAATAGAAAGGCTAGAGGCATGTATAAGAAGGGATATTACGTCCTCAATCGAATGCCACGCAATTTTTCGCGATCCATATAGACCCCAATCAACAATCTCATAAAGAAAAGACAAAGCCACCTCCAGGTTTCCATGCCGGTACGAACTTTGTAGTCCGGCTCTTGAAGACAGCACCCTTACCCATAGTTTACGATACTTGTTCAAGACGTTCCCAGCTCACGACCCAGAAAATCCATCCTTCTCTACCTTTAAATGCTACAAGATGCCTTTCATCGATCTGAACGAAAATGAAGACCTCGAGCCCATTGCCATTGTGGGCATGGGTATGGATTAATGTCCTATATTGCAGCTTCGAATACTGACAGGAGAACAGCTTGCCGCTTACCAGGCGCAATCGACTCAGCATCCAAGTTCTGGGAAACACTGCGCGACAAGAAGTCGGTCAGGACGCCCAAGGTGCCTAGCAACCGTTTCAACATCGACGCTCATTACCATCCCGATTTATCTCGTCCAGGTTCCTATTCCGGCATGGGCGGTTACTTCCTCGATGGCAATCCTGTTGATTTTGACCCCAGCTTTTTCAACATGACTCCAGTCGAGGCGCAATGGCTCGATCCACAACAGCGTAAGATGCTTGAAGTATGCTACGAGGTTTTTGAGAACGCCGGAGTACGCCTGGATGAGGCAGCCGGGTCCAACACGGGCGTCTACGCGGCGAGTTTCACCAGCGACTATCAGCAAATGTCCATCTTTGAGCGGGACTTTCGACACAACTATGCCGCTACGGGTGTGGATCCGGGCATTATTAGTAACCGCATCAATAATGCCTTCAATCTCAACGGACCGAGTTGTCTGATTAACACAGCCTGTTCTTCGGCACTGTACGCTATCCACCATGCATGTCACGCACTACGTACACGAGATTGCGATGCGGCTATCGCTGCCGGCGTCAATCTGATCATGATGGTGGTGAGTATGATCTAGAGGGCAGTGACAGTGTCCGATCGGAGGCGCTGATCGAGATTGGATAAATAGGATCAGCAAATGAACACAGCCAAGCTTGGAGTTCTGTCTCCAACTTCAGAGTAAGCAAATCCCAACACGGAGACCTGTAATACCCTAATTCAAATTACAAATAGATGCCACACGTTTGACGAAAGTGCAGATGGATACGGACGAGCCGAAGCTGCGGGTGCGCTATACCTCAAACGGTTTTCAGAAGCCGTCCGAGACGGAGACTTGATACGGTGAGTATGATTGCAACAAACACTCATGATATGCGAGTCTAAAATGTACTGTTATCAGGGGTGTGATACGCACATCCGCCGTCAATACCAACGGCAAGGTAGAGGGCATGGGTATCACATTCCCAAATGCACTCGGCCAGGAGCGCGTTCTTCGCCAGGCATATGAGAGGTGTAACCTCGATCCGAATCAGACAGCCTATCTTGAATGCCACGGTACAGGAACGCCGACCGGCGACCCTATCGAGGTAAAAGCTGTAGCACAGGGTATGAACGACTCTCGGAGTACCGACAAACCCCTTATCCTTGGTGCTGCCAAGGCCAACATCGGACACAGTGAAGCAGCCTCGGGCATCTTCGCCACCATGAAGGCAGCGCTTATGACCGAGAAGGCTCAGATTCCCGGAGTTTATGGTTTCAAAAAGTTGAACCCCAACATCAAAGACAAGGAGTGGAACGTCAAGATCGCCCAGGACCTGGCACCGTGGCCCGCGGACTTTGATGTGCGTCGCGCAAGCGTCTCGTCATTTGGCTACGGAGGGACCAACGCTCACCTGGTTGTTGAGTCGGTGGACAGTCTATGCTCTTGGTATCAACATGGCGAACCCAAGGCGGCCGCCATGTACACATACGACTCTGCGAGCACCGACCGACCATTCTTGGTTACAATGAGTGCACATGACCGAAAGACATTAAGCCGCAACATCGAGGCACACCAACGCATCGTAAGCGATTACTACATCCCTGACCTGGCGTACACGCTCAATGAGAGGAGAACCCGTTTTTCCGGGGCGAGGGGCTACACGATTGCATGGCCGGGTCGGGAGACAGAGGCTTTCGCACCAACCAGCTTTGGATATGCGTCCAAGGTGCCTCACACAAAGGGGCCCCAACCAGAGGTTGGCTTCGTCCTCACCGGCCAAGGCTCGCAGTGGGCTCGCATGGGCTACGAAGCCATGCGGAGATATCCTCGTTTTGGCAAGGTCGTGGATGCCATGGATCGGGTACTGCAGCGCGCCATTGCTCCACAGTACAGACCGTCATGGTCCCTACGGCAGATCCTCGAGGAGCCGGCGGAATCTAGTCAGGTCGGCAAGCCAGATATATCGCAGCCGGCTTGTACCGCCATCCAGATTGCCATCATTGAACTCTTCGTCTCGTGGGGTATCACCCCTACGGTAACAGTCGGCCATTCTTCCGGTGAGATAGCTGCGGCGTACGCAGCGGGACGTATTTCAGCTCCCGAAGCTATTCTGGCAGCCTACTTCCGTGGTCTAGCCGTCAAGCTGGCAGCCCCAGCAGGTACCATGCTTGCGGTTGGCCTTGGAGCAAGTAAGATACAAGAGTACATCGACTTTCTACCACCCGACGTAGCTGAGCGCATCGCGATTGCCTGCGAGAACTCGCCCGGCAGTGTAACGCTGAGTGGTTCCGAGGATGACATCTTCGCCGTCAAGAAGATCATGGATGAGTTCGGGATATTCGCACGGCAGCTCAAGACTGGAAAAGCGTACCACTCTTCTCATATGAATGCTGTTGCGCCTCTATACGAAGAATTCTACATAAAAGCACATTCAAACCTCACCGAATCAGACTTTTCTTGGAGACAACCCCAAGTCCGTATGATGTCTTCAGTCACAGGTTCCCAGATCCAGGAGTCCCATCTGTCCATCGCGTACTGGTGCGAGAATCTGCGCGGCCGGGTCCGATTCGACGCGGCAGTGCAAGCCCTTGGTAACGATCACAACTTTGCCAACGTCAAAGTGCTGATAGAGATCGGAGCACACTCGGCACTACGAGGCCCCGTAGAACAGATTATCGCTGAGAACGGCTTCGATTTGGCATATGTGGGTTCCCTCGTCCGCGGTAAAGATGACGCCGAGTCTCTGTTGCGGACGGCGGGTGAATTGTATCTCAGAGGTATCGACGTCGAATTTGCTTTGATCAACAGCCTGAACTCAAACGCCAGGCCTCTCTATGTCAACTCTGTGAAGAACTTTAGTCAGAGTCAAGGGCGTTGCCTGGTCGATTTACCCCCCTACCAGTGGAACTACGAGCGCCAACATTGGTACGAACCTCGGGCCATTGCCGATCTACGCACCTCAAAACAGCCACGCCATGATGTTCTCGGGCGCCGCATCTTTGGTCTGTCTAGCAACGCCCCTACATGGAAGAATATGCTGCGCCAGCGTGACGTCGCATGGTTTCCGCATCACACATTGGGTACAGACGCAGTGTTCCCCGCGGCGGGCCACGTATCACTGGCCATTGAAGCGCTTTTGCAGCAGTTGGACCTAGAGCCAGCCGAAGCCGGTGGTGTCGAATTCGCTAATATCGACATCCGGAAAGCTCTGATGGTACCAGACTCGGATGATGGAATTGAGGTCCATACCCGTCTGGAGAAAGGTATATCTGATGACTGGTACAGTTTTACGGTTGAATCCGTCGCCGCTGGCAGCGACGTTTGGACTCTTCACAGCACGGGCAAGATTCGGAGAAAGCAATCTCGTGACAAGAAGCTGAGTGACTGCCCATACAAGCCCATCCAGCTACATCAACGGGTAGCGGCAAAGCGATGGTACCGCTCTTTGAACCGCGTGGGCTTTCGGTATGGGCCCAGCTTCCAAACGATGACCCAAGCAGTCCGCACCAATGGTAAAGACCGGTGGGCCTCGACCGGCATCAAGGTTCACACGAAACAGACGGAGCTCGAGTCCCGCTACATGCTTCATCCGTCAACCATCGATGGCTGTCTGCATGCTGTCATCGCTGCCGTGCACCGGGGTTTGCACAAAGAGATGCCTTGGGGGGTGGTTCCACTTACAATCGAGGACATGTCCGTCAATTTCCCCAACAGCGTGGCCGAACTGGAGAATGACGGGAGCTGCTTTGCCTGGGTGGAGGGTGACGCGAGCAGTAGTCGCCACTTCATGGGGAATGTGCAACTGTTCTCAGCTGATTCCTCGAGCTGCCTACTAGACATTCGAAACCTGAAGATGATCGCGTATGAAGCGGCTATTCCGCCGTCCTCGGCTGAGATTGTGCCGAGAGAGCCATACAGAACCGTGAGGTGGGTGGAATCGGATGTTGCTCTGGGGCAACTGAAGAGAGCCACGGATGGCGGCAGAGAGCAACCACAGCATGTCGTCGTATTACAGCAAAACCATAACTCAACTGGTCACGCGCTCTCGGACGCCCTGCAAGGCACCCCCGCTTTCATTTCAGCATCCAATCTCGAGAATCATCAAGAAGTCGAAGGTCTCGTCGTCGACGATGCAGACGGATCCATTCTTGCCGATGTGACTGAAGAGAGTTGGGCATCCCTCAAGAAGGTGCTCATAGAGTCAGGCAAACCCATGGTCTGGGTTACTAGAGGCGCCAACCAGGGATTATCGGTCGACAGTGGCCTGCCACAAGGCTTCCTGCGTGCCGTACGATCCGAGGTACCTACCGCGAGGATCTCCCTCGTGGATGCGGACAGAGAGGTGCCGATTAACACAGTTGCTGCTATAATAGAGCACCAATTCGCTGTGCTCAAAGGGACGACTAATGCGCCGACCGATATCCAGCAAGATTTCGAGTGCTGGCTGACCAAGGACTCGCAGGTTCTCGTCCCGCGCCTCGAATCGGATGAGACGCTCAACCGATTGGTCAACGAACAGGAGCAAGACTATAGTATCGAGACTATTTCAGCAAGCAAGTCTTACAAGAGCAAGCTTGCCAATGAGCAACTCATCTGGGAAGTTGTCAACGAGGCACAAGATTTGCACCACCTCGAAGTCGAAGTTCAAGTGCAGCTCGCAGAGTTTACGAAGGGTGATATCTCAGCTCGTGTTGTCGAGAGAGGCGCTCGTACTGTTGTGGGCAATATCACACGTACCGGCAGTGGTTTCGACGAGGCAGCACTGAGTGGCCGGTCTGTGGTTGCCTACGCCGACCGCAGACCTGGCAATTTCTTGGAAACCCATATCGTTACCTCGGCCTTCGCCTTCCTTGATGAAGATGTGAAGCACAACGCGGATCTGGTGAAATCCATAGCGGAGCTTGCCAAGGTCGTCGATGCTCTGGCTATGAGCAGCACCGATGAGCTCAGTGGCCAGCACGTCATCATAGTGGCCGAAGCAGCCACGACACCATTCCAGGAAACCGTGGCCAGGTTGGGCACACATCTTGACTTTCGAGTCTCTACAATCACTGATGTGGCAGATCGCGCCAAGGTGCGAAGTCTCGTATCATCAGCAAACATCGTTGTCACGACCGGATTGCCAAACGCCGAAACGATCCAGCACGTCTGGCAAGCGATGCCGTCCCGCTCTACCTTCGTTTTCGGTGCCGATACACCTATCGATTCATACAGCCCACTGGACGTGAGGCCATTCGCGAGAAGTGTTGCGTTGCGAACCTGTGGCGGGGATAGCAAGACGACTCTCGAGACGAGTGTAGCGTTCTTGAACACCCTTAGCAACATTTGCCGACCTGCCATCGGCGGTGTCGGAATACAGGAGCTGTCTGATTCTCTGGAGAGTGTCCGAAGAAGCCTAGCTGGAACAGACAACAAAAGTGTCGTGGAGATTGTTTATGGGGAGAGCATCGTCAAGGTAAGATTTCGAATTATCAAAACGACATGAAATTCAAAGGGGACGTGCTAATTTCTTGGCTTTTGCTTAGACTTACAAGCCCCTGGCGCAACATGCAAACTTTACTCCTGATGGCGCCTACCTACTCGTTGGCTGCCTTGGAGGCCTAGGTCGCAGCCTCACCACTTGGATGCGGGAAAGAGGTTGCAGAAACTTTGTCTTCCTATCTAGATCAGGGGCGACGAAGCCCGAAGCCATTGATGTGGTTGATCGCCTCACGGAGTCAGGGGCCACCGTCCAGGTGTTCAACGTGGACGCAGGCGACGAGGAAGCGGTGAACGATGTCGTGCAGCAGGTATCGCGCAAACTTCACATCAGAGGTGTGGTTCACGCCGCGATGGTGCTCCGAGATGGCCTATACGAAAACATGAGCTTTGCTGCCTACCAAGAGGCACTGCAGCCCAAAATGAAAGGTGCAATTTCCCTCGACAAGGCACTCGGCAACACGCCGCTTGACTTCTTTCTCATGACGAGCAGCATATCGGCCGTGCTTGGGAACCCGGGACAGGCCAACTACTGTGCCGCCAACAGCTATCTCGACTTTTTGGCGCTGCGCCGACGCCGAAACGGCCTTGCTGCTTGCTCGATTGCTCTGCCCATGGTCGAGGATGTCGGTGTCGTAGCCGAAAATGTTGCCGTCGCCGAGGCGCTGGCGCGCAAAATGCCCTTTGGCATCAACGAGAAGGAGATGCTCGCTGCTTTCGAGGCGGCCATCCTCCACGGCCGACCGCAGGAATCCCAGGTTGTGGGCCTCGGCGACGTTCAGCTTGTGCTTGGCCTGGAGCCCGAGGCTATGCTCCAGGCCATGGACGATGACGGCGTGGATCTCTCGGATGTATTCTGGCACCGGGATGCACGCATGTCGTCGGTACGCACATCGCTCGAGGCGAAGCAGGAAGAGAAGGGCGCTGCCACGACGGGACATGGTTCAGATCGCTCTTTTACCTCTACCCTGAAGGGCTTGCCGCAGGACGAGATGCTCCAAACGTTGAGTGCGCACATCGTGGATCGCACCGGCCGCATTCTCGGGCTGGACCCGGAGACATTCCAGCTGGAGGGCGTGTCCTTGGGTAACCACGGCGTCGACTCGATGATCGGAGTGGAGCTGCAGAGATGGCTGTTCTCCGAGTTTGGCCTCCAGGTCAGCGTGACAACCTTGTCGGATCCCAGCACGACCTTCGGTGGTCTTGCACGTATTGTGGCTGGACATCTCGATCTGCTTGAGGTGAAAGAGGACTCTTGAATGGTGGAAGAGTAATAGCAGGATAGATCCCATGGGATTTGGGTCTCTTTCGTCTTCTCTTTTCTTTCTTCATTATAGCGCTGACATACTCTTATATTGTTGCAACGTACTCGTACACCTAAATACGGTTTCCTCTTAGCATATGTTTCGTTCCTTTAGCAACCTCAATTGATTAACACTTCTCATCACACTGTTTCCATCGGACTCATTTTTCATCATTGCTCTAAAGAGAAATGTCTTGATCCTGCAATCCGTACGATGAAATGGTAACGGTATCAAGTTCAATGCATGATGAAGTCCGTTTGCACGGTGGCAGAATAGGAAAACGCAATGTCCAGCCCCCACGTACGGTCCACATCATGATGGGACGGAGCTTCCTGTTCTCGTTGACTTCAACAACCTCACCTGTGTAGTTCCATTAGTTTCAGATAAATGGGTTGGTTCTATTTAGTAACAATTATACCAACACCGAAACAGTGGGCGACGTGAGAAAGCTTGAATAGCCTTTATTTACGAAACTGGCAACGGTCAGTGTCTGGCATAATGGGATATATGAGTGATTGAAATCTATTGTGAGTTCCTCTAGTTTGAAGATCAATTCACTGGCTTTCAACTCAAGAGTGATTGTTCTACTTCTTGGAAGTTGCCTTTGTCAATTATTAGGAACAAGATAGCAAAGTAGGGCCACCGGAACGCATTTCGTTCAACGTTTGACTTTAGTTGCCGCCACTCGCAGGCGTTAAGCCGCTAATTGAATAAATCGATCGTAGAAATAATCTGTGCTCCATCATAATATATATACAAAATACTCGGGGTAGGCGGCGAAGCCAACCTAGACCTAGTGTTTGCTTTTTGCAATACTCCTTGTGATGTTCAGCGGACGGGTTTGAGACTCCGGGTACACTGACGACTCCCTTTTAAAACAACCTTCGCAATCGCTTCAACCCTTCCATAGGACTTCTCGCCTTGAAGGCCAGATCAATATCATCCAGATTCCTGCCCAGCGTCTCAGGCATGAACACAATACATACAAGCGCAGTCAACAGCGTGCAACCTCCAAACAGGAAATAAGCTCCGTAGCTGGAATTGGCCAAAAGCGCCGGTGTGAAGAGCGCTACGAGGAAATTGCTGATCCAGTTGCTGCCGTGCGCGATATTGGTAGCACTAGCACGAGTACGTTGTGGTTGGATTTCGGCAGCGTATACTTTCACTCCGACAGCCCACGTTATACAATAAATGATGGCGAACAAGTAGATGCACACGATCACGACCCAGCGCCCGGCGCCCGAGTCTCCGTGTACTGCACCTCCAGCATAAAGACCTCCCATCAGGAACATAGTCACTGTCATTCCTAAACCGCCTATGATTGTATTAGAACGCCTGCCCCACTTGTCTGCACAAAGAGTTGCAGGGATTGTGACGGCAAAGATGACGATAGCTGACACGCCCGAGGCCAGGAATGTGGCTTCGTTCGAGCTCAAGCCGGCTTGCTGGAAAAGCAGCGGAGAGTAGTAGAGGACACCGTCAATACCACTCAGCTGTTGCATGCCCATAAGGAAGACGGCTAAGAAGAAACGTGGACGGGCGTCGGGCGAGAATACAGCCAGCAGCGGAGACACCTTTGGTTTGGTCTGTTTTTTCGGCTTCGATTTTCGATCTGTCATGATTGTACTCTCGGGGCTGTTTGCTTCCAGAGCGGTGTTTCTGTCTACAACGGCTTCCGTGTCGTCCCCTGCCAGTTCTAGAATTTTCTCGCGATCTGCAGTCTGGACATCGAGTTTTTCCCAAGCTTGCTCCGTCTCATCGCTCCTGCCGCGAAGCGTGAGCCATCGTGGAGAGTCAGGGAGCCATATGAACACTATGGCGGAGAAGAGGACTGCGTAAACAGCCAACAGCAGGAAGGGCAGACGCCATGAGAAGGACCCCGCAATGTTTGCTGTTCCATAGCATGTGAAAAAGCCCGTGATCAGACCTAGAGTAGTGAGCAGTTGGGGTGCTGTGGTGAGGGCGCCGCGGTCTCTCGGCGGTGAAATTTCGCAAATGTAAGTGATGATGGTGCCTAAATATACACCCTCGCCCACTCCTTCAACAACGCGTCCTACCACAAACATGGCGATATGCACCGAGGCGGCTTCCAGGGCGGCGCCGATGCCAAAGATCAAGCTCCCAATTGCGATTCCGCGAGTCCGACCTAGGGCATCTGCAACCCGTCCAGCGAAAAAGGATGAGATGGCGGCAGAGATTAGGATGGAGGAAACGATGAGGCCATGGATGTTGGGTGAAGGGTTACCGACGTAGCGCTTGAAGTCCTCCATCACGGTCACGGGGCCGATAATGCTTGTGTCAATTCCGAAGATGAAGCCGCCTAGAGAGCACACCATGGTCGCAACGATGTAGCCCGGAGGCTTCTTGAACAGATCAGCCGCCTTCATGATTCAATAGAATTAATTGGCAGTGCTTCTGGTTTGTGCTACCGGCAGGTGGAACTGGGTTGTTCTTATGCGATGTTCGTCAGCCACGATACTCGACCGAACTGATTCTTGGACCGTCACGGAACAGAAATATCATATAATGCGGCCAGAATGTACGTAGCGCTGGGAAAGAGGATGGTGAATCACAAAAAGTACCGAGGGGCTGTACTGTATTAAAGCTCTAGCTAGGAAGGCATATCAATCACATGTATAAACCTTGCAAACTGAGCAATCCACTCAAGCGCACTTTGGGTCGTCTTCCACCCAGGGAATTTAGGGGTGACATCACGCCTTGTGGGTATATTGTTTGCTTCTCGGGGCAGAGTTTATGTTCATGTCTTTGGCAGGGCGCATGGCAATGATCGACACCAGTGTTAGCGGCCGTTGTCTTGGCGGTTAAACTCGTTTTGGAAGAATATACGAGTGATTCCCAAAAGACAAATGACTGCGGGGTACACGCGTAAAATATGCCTTTCTGGGATAAAATCTGGCGTTGGAGGTTAATTCTCCTGTTGACCCTTGCGCGCCAAGCCATTCCACGCACAGCTGAAAGACGGGGACAGCTTTGGCTTACAACACTGCGAACTTTTGCCGCCTACATTGTAGATTGAGCAGTATCTACGGGTCTGGGATAAGTCCCTCTTTGTGACCCTGACTTGTTGCGCGGTCATCAGATAGGCAATGCGACGTTGAGAAGATTCAGTGATGGTCTGTACAGGTTTTATCCTTGTTGATAGGCAGTGGCCCTGCCTCTTTCGATTACTATCACGATCTCACGACGCCTCTTGTACAATTGGAAGGGGGGCTTCGTGGACTCTCCGCCAGCCCCTTTTCCAGTCTGATCAAGTACTGCCGACCAAGTAGTATATGTTGTTGCCGTACAACCAGGATTTGGCGTTCCGCCGGCCGGGATTGCTTGCAGACCCTCGGAGATAAGCTATGAATAATGAAGGTTTTGGAGCAGGCAGTGACTAATCGCGCTGAGCCTGTGCAGTCACGACAAGATATCAGAAATGACTGATAGCGTCTACAGGAGTGAAAAATAGACACATCTGGAGATTTAGCCAGCTTGCAAGCAGCTGTCCAGAGCATCACATGCCTTCTGCATGGTGGCAAAATGGACAAGATGAGTCGCGCCGTGGATGTGTGCCACTCGATGAAATGCCATCATCTTCTCTGCCCCAGTACTCGACCGCCTCCGCTGGTGACTCCAGGTGCTGGTGTCGTATATGGTTCCAAAGCCAAGCTTCGATCAGGGTCGGGTTGATGCTATGGGTAGGTCACTCCGTCAAGTAGGAGACATCGATTTGACACTAATTCCTCACCAGCTCTCAGATTTTATTATCGCATGTGAATTTGTTTGTTGGCCATTGCTACAGCTTGCAGATGTCATGGTACCGTTGCCATACAGCGGTCACATATGGAACCGTAATATTGAAGACCCGAACGTTTTGGATGGTCTGAAAACAGGTAGGTGCAGCTCTCTACTGTCCCTACATGAGGCGGGACATGTGACTTGATGTATACAGAAGAACCTTCAGAATATATATCACTAATTAATTTTTGTAGTAATTTTATTACAAGGTCTAGAGATACTGCATATGAAAAAAAGAACTCATCACTGGGACCACCAAGTTCGGAAAGTTATGGCTGATATATGGCATTTGCAGGAGAACTAAAGAAGTCTGCCAACAAAGCCGATCTCAATTCACTACCTGGTCTTCGTCGGCTAAGGCTGAGAGTCGACACGACTTCCCCCAAAAAGGCGAAACTTGGCCTCCATCATCCGAGCTTCTCTCAGTGGCGGAACAGTGCCTGCAAGTGCCTGGACATCATACATTGGACCGCTAACAGCAAGGCTGTTGCTGCTTGGGTCTGGGAACATGCTACGATAGTTCATCTGCGTTTGTTTCGACCGCTTATACTGACTCCTCTAGTCCATATATAAATACTTGCAACGTCATGGCGATTCAATGATGCCGGCAACGAGTCGTATTTTGTTCGAAACGTAAAGGCGCGAGAGCTGGTGCTGTCCTGGGTTATTCAAGACCAGTACAAAGCAAGACGCTCTGCAATTCACGCCGGAGCTCTGCTCTGGTATGTCAGGCGTTGCAGTACCCGGGCTCAATCAACCTGGTTCGGCAACTTTGGGGGCACGACAGCACCGCGAAAAATTCTCGAGGAGGGCCATCGGCTTCCGAGTAGCGGTGTAAAACTCAACCGAGACGTTCAATATGGCAGTAACCAGAGCACTGGAAACTCGAACTCAGACGGACCAGAGACGAGCTGGGGCATTCGAATGTCATTATCCGAGTCTCTCAACTCTCTTCTTCAAGCGAGCCGTGAGAATCAGTCAACAAGTTGAGTTTCCTATCAGGGTCTTTACGGTCGTCCTCCGCCATTGAAGTTAGATCGAGATGTTTACGCAGCGAGACAGCACATCCCATCGTGATATGCGAGGAAATTGGTACTGCAAAGCATGCTGTACTCCTTGGCGTCTCTTTGGTTTCGTATATAAATTTGGAAGCAAGTCTCTGGAAAATGTCGGATATCTGACAGTCTTCAAGCCATCACAGGATCTCCATATGACTGATGGAATCCATGTGAAAAATGAAACCCAATGAAGAATAGAAGAAGCAAACTGAATTGAGAATTTCTTTAACAGAAGAAACACCATAGTGATAATCTATATAAGTTCAAAAAATAATCACCTACAAGTTGTCTATCTGTAAGTTTTGCCCTGTGCGGTTTAGTTCTCCCTCAAAGAGGGCGCTTGACGAACACTGGCATAAAACATCCAACGGATTGACCACCTCGATAACCCAACCTCCCTCATCGGCGAGCGAAACTTGCTTGGATCTGATAGCGAACAGGCGTTCGAGACAGCTCACGAGGTGGCCTCCGGTAGAGGATACAGCCGGGAGATAATGGGACCCCGGTGGTGGAGCCCTAGCGGAGCCCAGCACCATCGGGTTCCAAGCTTTGTCCAGATATGGATTCCACAAATCACCGAGAACGCGGCACTCTTGAAATCTCGGCGGAGGTTTCTGATTCAGGCCTGAGGCCACGAGACAAGATATTATTGATGGTGGGGCTCAGAGCCTCACATCTTAAAGGTTTATGAGGCCTACGAGTGTGGCCCCGTTCTTTACATAAGAACCACGCGGGGCTCTTAAAACAAGCTAATTGTGGATGGGTGCGAGCAGAGGCTCAGTAGCGGCATTTCGTGAGTTGGAGGGACATGGTGAGAGATGTTCCTGCAACGCTGAGGGTGACTGATTGCTACTTGGACCTGTGATACGCGACTCCTGTCGACCGACAACAGGATCTGGCTGTAGGACGTTGTTGTTTAAGATGGCTTGTCCGTCCAGTATCTCTCATTGACTTATGCATGGCCTCAGCAAGGGGGGAAATGCAGAAGAGGGAAAGCAGTCCATGACCTCGGCTCACGACATACAATACAGGCAAATGTTGAGTATTTCAGTCTCACTGTACTCGAATGCTCCTCTTCTTTTCAGGTACCTCGAGGGCAGTCTAGCGAAATCCACAAATGTTCCAGTCCAGTAACGCCAGCCAATCCGTTGTCAATGCACAGAGACGCCATCTCAAAACCAATCCGCCTCGCCCTATGAGGCACAGCCTGTGATTGTTGGCTGTCTTACACGCACAATCGGTAACTGGCATAGCGACCAGCCGTTTCACTCTTCCGGATGATTTTGACAACTTGCCCTCTTGCCATGCCGTAGTACTTGGCTACAGGGTCCCTTATCAGGATTCGGGGGAGCTGCGTCTCTTTCAGACGGTATCGCTTAAGCAGCGCCGTCTTCTCTTCTCTAGAGAGAACAACATGGCGCGGTACAAGGTCGTGGTGAGTAATGTTGATGAGCAAGTCGTCCTCCAAGAACCACTCGATCAGAGTCCACTCCTTGAATCTGGGGATTTCCTTCTTGGCCGCGCTCGAGACGGCGACGTTGGATATAATGATGCCGTTCGAGTGGTGGTGCTCTCCGCAGAATCTGCCAAACTTTCGCATCTGCTCTGTTCCAAAGCTGCTGTCATCCAGAAACTCGACAAAGATGGTACCGGCAGTAGACTTGGGCTCAGGGTTCGCAGGCGTCGCAGGGGGGATGGATCGGCGGATCAACTCTTCGCCTGGTCGCGCAGAGAACTTGAGTAGAGAGCGACTGCAAAACCGAGGTTAGTCAGGCGCCATGGTCGACTTCCCAAACCAAACGCACCTTAGGCCGCCCTCCGAGCTGATGTACTTGGCTTTGAATGTCTCGAGAGACATGTTGATTTCGTGTTCGCCGAGTTCGTATCCCTGTGCACATATCAGTTATGTTGTCCCATACAGCAAACAAAGGCGCGCGCCAACTGACTCTGTCGGCGACCATCTCGTGGGCTGTCCTCCATGCTCGCCACGTTCTGGCGATGCTTCTCTCCTTTGCCTCTTCGTCACTCATTGTATCGGCTGTGGGTGGTTGGTGTTGTGAAGGTGGAGGGGTCGGTGATGTGGAAGATGTCGTCTCGTCGCTTGGACGTGCGCAAACGGAGCTTGTGTGAAGCAGAAGCTGTTTGTGCCTGTCGCGAAAGGAATGCAGCCGCAGCCTTGGGATGGAGCCTCCTCAGAAAAAGATTCACGCCTCCAATGGATAAAGCACGGACGGGGACAAAAACTTTGGCCGATGTGGCACGTGCACGCCCGCCGGGGTGGATTTCTGATTTTTGATTTTCTAACTGGTTCGCCGAGCAAATCACTTCATGATTGGTCCCCCAAAGCCCCTGTAGCTTTTATGTAGTTAGTGCATTTTTGAAGGGTCCAGGTCCGCCAGTTGCTTGGTGCCTTCCCTTGCTAACGTTCGGTCGACTGCGAAAAAAGATCTGGCCAGTCCCACGGTTTTCTATAAACTAATTTACTCCGCCGATCGTGGCTTTCTATCTCCTTTTGTATTTCACAGAAGTCGCACTCCTGCCCTTGGCTTCTGCGGAACATACATACCACACTAGGGGCCTGTTGGTATCATTCAATTGATCACCACCTCATCCTCTCCTCTATATATAGTCGACCGCCTCGCCGCCTCTATTTCCCTCCTATACCCGCACCCTCTTCCACCATGGCTGACGTCGCTGCCACTCCCGCCCCTGCGGCCACGGACAAGAGGCCCCCGAAGCCCGATGAGGAGGCTTTCAAGAAGCAATTGGCCGAGGCCGAGAAGAAGCACAATGAGAACATGGCCAAGTTCAACGCCATCAAGTCCAAGCTTGACTCGGCCCAGCCCAGCAAGAACAAGGAGGAGCAGAGTCCTGCCCAGAAGCGTAGAGCCGAGCTGCTCGCTGAAGTCCAGGAGATCCGAAGCAAGCAGGGCGCCGGCAAGAACGCGCGCAACACGAAGCTTGACCAGTTGAAGCGTCTCGACGAGCAGCTCAAGTCCCGCATCACCGAGCAGAAGAACGCCCGCGGAAAGGTGAACTTCAAGAGCGTCGAGGATCTTGACCGTGAAATCGCCCGCCTTGACCAGCAGGTCAACGGCGGCATGATGAAGCTTGTCGATGAAAAGAAGGCTCTGACTGAGATCTCCAACCTGAAGAAGCAGCGCAAGAACTTTGCTGGTTTCGACAACTCGCAAAAGGGTATCGATGACCTCAAGGCCAAGATCAAGGAGCTTAAGGACAGCATGGACGACCCCGAGCAGAAGGCCCTTAGCGAACGCTATACTGAGCTGCAGACCGAGCTTGACAAGATTAAGGCTGAGCAAGACGACGTCTACAAGAACCTCAACGCCCTCCGTGACGAGAGAAGCAAGCTATATGCTCAGCAGCAGGAGTCGTGGGGTGCCATCAAGAAGATCAAGGATGACCACTTCGCCGCCGTCCGAGCCAACAAGGCCCATGAGCAAGAGGCACGCGCCCGCGCCCGCGAAAGACAAAAGGCTGAGCGTGAGCGCTACGACAAGGAGAAGAAGAAGGAACGCGCCCAGAAGCTGCTTCAGGAGGCCAGCGACCCTGCTTATCTCGAGGAGATCCGCAGGGCCAACAGCTTGCTTCACTTCTTTGATCCCACTACCTTTGCCCCCGAGAAGTCTCCTCTTCTCGCCAACAAGGGTCTTGGCGCCGAACCCGCTCGCAAGATTGATGACTCCGGATTCAAGGGCATGAAGGTGGTCAAGAAGGACGATGATGACGAGTTCATCCCCGCCAAGCAGAAGGGCAAGAAGAGCAAGAAGACCAGCACTCCTGCTGCGCCCAAGGGCGGCTTCAACTGCCCTCCCTCGGTCATTGAGGACTGCTCCTCGTTGAGCATTACCCCACCCATGAAGGCCGAAGACGTCCCCGCTGCCATTGAAGAAATCAAGAAGAAGCTGACTCACTGGAAGGAGGACCAGGCCGCTCAAACACAGCGCGTAAGTCTATGGCTGGTTGCCCCCTTCTCTACCACTTGCTAATTTTCCTTGCAGAACGTCGACAAGGCCAAGAAGGAAATTGAGCGTCTCGAAGCTGAGGAGGCCGCCGAGTCCGATGGTGTCAACGGCGACAAAAAGGTCGAGGAGGTCACCTCGGACCTCAAGGACGCTTCGTTGGAGGAGAAGCAGGAGTAGAGTTCCGGTGACTCGTCCGATGGAGGTGCTCCCCTAAGAACACCTGAAGAAGAGCCGGAATCATTTCCGCCTCTCTCTGCAATAGATCCTGCACCTTTCGACATTCCTCTTCCACCCTCACCTATGAAACCCGGCCCTTATACGTGACGAGCATGTCAGCCGCTGGGCTTCTCAAGGCTTCATGATACTTCGTAACTTCCTTTTTTCGCCTGTTCCCTAAAGTCATGATTTTATATCCTGAAATGGTTCTCCCGGGGAAGGAATGAATGGCATCCATCCAGCGTAGTTGCCATTGTTTTCGGCATAGCTTATTCATATAACAGGGAATACAGAAAAGTTTTCGGCGCGGCGAAAGTAATGCTACAGTAATTTTGACCCCTTTCTGGCTCATACGGTTCGTGTAACCTGCTTCTCTCTATTATGTGATTCGACCCACCTATCAGGACTACTTTCCCTATAGCTGTGTTCTATGTGATATGTTGTGGGACAATAGATCTCGTTGCATTTTTGAGTCCAATACGCCGATGAGGATATAGAATGTCACTTTCAATCTCGAGCCAACGTCCGAATCAGATATCGATACCCAGCTCCCAACCAAACACGCCATCTGCTAACTTATGTACAATATACGTTTCGGTCCTATTGCCTGGCGATAGACACACTCGAGTCAAGCACTTCACGCCTACGTCGCAACAGCAGTATCGCATCATCTCCACAAGCCTATCGCTTTGTCTGCCAGTTTAGCCAATGCCCCCCACTCCAGCTCACGACGCGTGAAGCTGACGCTCTCGCGTGATTTGACCTTTCTCATTGGGTAGGGCTGCGCATTGGGCCGATACGCATAGACGTGGGACTGACTAACGTACATAGTTATCCAAGACAGATCGGCGAATCGCATCGCCTACTGGCACGGCATGATAAGATCGCTCATATCGAACCGCTTTTGTCAACCCTGCTATCTGTGCTTCTAACGCATGATGACTGAAGTTCGAGCTGAGAATAACACACTAAAGATACCTATTCAAGGCATATACATCCAGGGCGTGACATCTACTTCTACTGTAAACAAGCTATTCGATATGATGTAAAATTGGACTCATGGGGCTTAATTGTCTCGTTAATTATCCTATAAAATTAGTTCAATGATCATTTTGACTGTCGTCATTGCAGCCTCAACAGTAAATATGTTTAGGTGATTTTTAGACTTTCGATGCATGTATGCTAGGCTTCCAACCTTTATTCTTCAGACTTGTGCAACTGCCCTTCGATCGTCCGCCAACCAAATTCACAGTGTCCAAATGTACAATGTCCACAGACTCCCTCTGTTCCTTGAAGTACGCCAAACTCCGTAGGATGAAAACCGGAAGTGGAACGCGACGCTCCAAAGCTCCCTTTGTCTTGAAATGATGGTCCTAAATCCAGAGCAATAGAACCAAAGTCTCACAACGTTAATCGACCCATTTTCAGAGAAGATTAGCAATAATGAGGTCAAGCGATATGCTCCCGCTCATCGCTATGCAGAAAATAAAACACGTTTCCATTTCCGTTTCCAAGTATCATTGTCATCTCATTGCGCATGATTTCGTGAGAGAAAGAAGAATTAAGTTCCGTCATGGCTATCGTCAATCGTTGTCGTGAAAGCGTTCTGTTGTCCAGTTTTTACAATATGCGGATCGTAGGGGTGAGGAGGAAAGTCAGGATATAGAAAGTGAAGGCGCAAGCTGCATAGAACGGTTTAGTAGTTGTAGGACGCTGGGCCGCTCCCATAACCGTAGTGGTGTGTATGGTGAGGAACATTGTCGGGACTGAAATGACCGGGATATACGTCGGCATAGTGGCGGTCGGGATCTAGATCAGGAATGCCTGGGCTGCTGGACAGCGACGATGAAGTCACGCTGCGGGAGTCCTCGTCGAAGATTTCCGATTCGGACGCCTCGGAGGGTACCTCCCACAGCGGCCCGAGTCAAAATGGAGGACCGGCACCATAATAGCTCCCGGGAGGAGGAGGAGGTCGGTATGACATTCTCCTCGACGGGGGCGGCGGCGGGTGACCCATGCCACTCATCGGCGGCGCCGTTGTGCGACCGCTCCTTCTTTCAATGGGCGGCATGACTGGTGGCGTCCGTCCTCGTGGAGGAGGGGGCGGCCTGTCACGCCCATGGGCCAGAGCTCCCGCTGTACTTCTTCGGCTCGCCTTACGAGATCCGTCCAGAGCACTCAGGGGCGGGTCCTTGACAGCAGCCTCGTCATCGCCAGGTAACGTAAACTCGACCAGGCTGTAAAAGTACTCTAGCACTTCCGGATACCGTTGCACGCTGGCCTGCCAGTCTTCGTCAATGCCGCGCTTCAGTCCTGCTTCAGCGTGGGCGACCTCGTTGGGATGAGGTGGGGCGTTGTAGTAGTGATAGGCATGGGCAGTAAGGCGTTCCATGTGCGCCGAGTGCTGGGATTTACGACGTTCCGTCAGAAGTCTAAAGTACTCAAGGATATAATCTTGGGCGTGTGCCCGGACCCAGGAGCTTCACATCACAGTAAGCCCAAAAGTTCCTAAAGACGATATCCCTTTATTTTACATGGGTCTCGGATGAACCTACCGTATGTCGTTGTAGATGGACTGCATCATCCGTTGTTCGGCCTGGCGAACGGCGACCTCGAGGCCCTTGGCCTCACAATCACATTGCAGAGTGGCCGGAGCATGGCAGATAGCACAGTCCGGGTCCATTCTGATGATGGACTTGCGTGGCTTGAATTCCCTGGGTTGCATCTTAGCGACGGCGTGCCGGAGGCGGTAGCGGACAGGGCTCGGAAGGGGCGAGGGCGGACATAGGAGAGTATGGACTATGTGTACATGGAACTATTGTACAAAACGGGTTTCTATCTGACCCAAATGGGTCTCATGATATTGGGGCAGGAACCGGAGGGAAAGGAAGGCGAGGATATGTGGCATGGGAGACTGACCTGACTTAAAAAGAGTATGAAGGTCGAACAACAATCCAGCACCACAGAAAACGGGCAGCAGTGGCAGCAATGAGAGATGCAGCAGACTGCGTGTTCGCCGGAGGGGAATTGGATGAAGAGGAAAACCGACAGGTGGTTAGCTCTGTCCCTGCTGCAGCAAGACAACAGGCCGCCCCGTCGAGTGCCGCGTAGTTGATTGAGCAACAAATGAGGTGAGAGGCGAACGCTCTATGGCTCGATAGGATGGGTATCAAGTAGTGGTTCGCGGTTCTAGTGATTCTGCAGTTACCGTAGAGAGTGTGGGGGATGTTTGGGGAGGGCGAGAGAGAGAGACGATTCAGTGCCGGGGCGCGAGAGAGAGACCACAGGCGGTGGTGGATCGACGTCTCGTGGACAGAAATGGTGGTTAGAGGCTGGAAAGGGCAAGCCTTGCAGAATCCCGCAGCACCGAGGTCCCACAAAGCCAATTGACAGGGCCGGAGATAGAGTAGCAGCAGTCCAAGGTGGTGATGCCGTCAGGTGCAAGTGCGTCTGCACAGCAAAGCCCGACGATGCTCGCGTTGATCGAGAGGATGGAGCGGGCGAAACGTAAGCTGCCGATTTTCCACGTTTGGCCACAGAGCCGACAGATGTCGTGTCGTGGCTCGAATGGCCGTGTGGGAGCTATGTATGCAGTCTTGTCGAGTAGCCCAATCGAGAGAAGGCAGACCCGCTCGATAGTATTGCCCCACGAACCACCTGGCAGACGATGGAGTCGATAGAGAAGTGGTGCGTATTGCCAGCTTGGCTTGGGGGAACCGGGAAGGGGATTGGCCCTCTCAAATGCTCTCTATCTATCCCTTAAAGAAGTCGGGGATCAAACGGCGGTCATCAGATCAGAGGCGCGAGCGGGAGAAAGAGGAAGCAGTTGGGAGAGGGGAGAGGGAAATTGGCCAGTCCGCTTGAATGCAGAATTCGAGACGGCTGGCAGAGCATGTTGCAGCCATCCGCAAGAAGGAGCCGCAGAAATAAGGAAGTGGGCTCGCTGACGGTTTGGCCTGTCTGGAACGCAGTCCGTCTTGGGTTCGATCAATGTTCACCGCTCCTCGACGCCGACGGCCGCATGTACGGCCTGCAAGTCATGTCAGGGGCTGCAAGTACAGCTGGCAGGTCGGCAGCGGGCCATTGGCGATGTCCAATGCGTCCTTGGGTAACAGTGGTTCGTGACGGTATTTGTGTGTCGATATATATACAGAGATGGAAGGCCACTAGGAGCTCTGTCGAGGCGTTTCCCACGAAACCGCGGCTACCTTCAGTTGCACAGATCCCAGCTGTCCGGCTTTGAGGCTGGAAAGGAGGGGCCGGTGCACGGCGCTCCTTCCGTGGGAAGCCGGCCAAGATGTGGAGCCAACAAAACTCAATCAAGCCAACTTTATCCCTATACTCCAAGTTGCATATATACACTGAATCAATCATTGAGACAATGTTCGGCTCTCTCACCCCTCCAATGGAGCACATCTCTCCGGCACTCAGATGAACTGCTTCACTCCGAATACCCGACGATGAGAGGAGCATGGGAAGGGCCGCAATGCCTTGACTAGCATGGAAGCGAAGCAGTTGGTCTCCCCGCTATGGGGTCAGATAGACGAGGCTAGGCTGGGGCAGGCTAGACTGGGCAGCTCCGTCCTAGCCTCACCCCTGCCGTCCAACAAGCCCTATCTTATCAAGCAAGTTTTGGCCTAAAGAAAGTTGAAGCTCAGATGCTCCAGGGCCAGCACCGCGACGTGATACCCAATCTCTCCCCTCCAGAAGGCGACTGGCCGCCAATGCAGAGACCATAACTCTCGCGACACCTCATCATGCCTCCGAGGTGCACCTCAAGTATGGGGCTCTTTCTCCCCTTTCTCTACCCGTCGCTCTTCCGCCAGACCGCGAGCCGCCTCTCCCGGGTCGGCATCACAACCCTCCACTCACCGGCCTCTCTGCCGACCTCAGACGAGCTCAACGAGTCCACGTCACCCTCGGGCTCCAGTGCAGATCTGCCCCACTCGCGCCTGAATCCCGCTCCCGATGATTATGCCATCTCCTCCTTTGCCGACAAGGCCAAAGTCACCATTCATGCTGGTGGTGGCGGCCATGGCTGCATATCCTTCCTGCGAGAAGCCTTCCTAGACAACGGCCCCGCGAATGGTGGTGACGGTGGCCACGGCGGGAACGTGTACATACAAGCTGTCCACAGCGAAACTTCTCTACACAAAGTTGTACGGCGGCGCAACATCCGCGCATCGAGAGGCAAGACTGGCCAAGGGAGTAGCAGGGCAGGCCAGCGGGGAGAGGACTATGTGATCCAAGTCCCCGTTGGAACGGTGGTGAGGGAAATCAGCAGGGTCGATCCCGTGGTTGAAGATCATATCGAATGGCGGGCCGCAAGGGAGAAGGAACGGGAGTTTGAGCGCAAGTTCCGTGCTGCCCAGCTCGCTGCTGAAGAAGAGGGCGGAGATCCCGAACTGGCAACTGCTGAGATGGAACGCCCTGACAATCCCAATCTGGACAAGTTCATCCTCTACCCAGGTATTTCGAACTCAGAGAGGCGGAATTTGACCCTACCTCCAGTACCTAGGAGAGAGAGACTTTACCACCAGCCTGCGGGTCCGATTCACCTCGATCTCTCGACGCCTACTCCCCGCCCTATTCTTCTCGCTGCGGGCGGTGTCGGCGGGCTGGGAAATCCTCACTTCGTTTCCAAAGACCGCCCACGTCCCCTCTTTGCTACCCGTGGCGAGAGGGCTGTGACCATGCAGCTGGAGCTTGAACTTAAACTTCTAGCAGATGTCGGTTTTGTCGGACTCCCCAATGCAGGGAAGTCGACTCTCCTCCGTGCGCTGACAAACTCGCGTGCCCGGGTCGGCAACTGGGCTTTCACAACCTTACAGCCGAACATCGGCACTGTGGTCCTCGACAACCACAAGGGGCGACGGAGATATACCCCTCCCAAACCGCAGCCAAAGCCGTCACACGCGGTCATACATGATGCGCGTCTTGGAAATGTGGTGATCAATCAGTTGGGCCAGATTGGACCTGCGCCGCCTCCTCGGACCAGATTCACGGTTGCGGATATTCCTGGACTGATCGAGGGTGCACATTTAGATAAGGGGTTGGGCATGGAGTTCTTGAGGCATGTAGAGAGGGCAGGTGTATTGGCTTTTGTCGTGGATCTGGCTAAAGCTGATGCAGTCATTGCTCTCAAGGCATTATGGCGGGAAGTAGGCCTCTATGCCCGCATGCGTGAGCAGGAAGGCAAGGATCGCGAGGCAGAAGGGCGGATAGACTGGGAGGGCGATGCTGGGATCAACCAGTCACAGAACAAGTTCTTTGGTGGAGGTGGCAACCAGCTCATGATGGCCGATTTTCCAGATCTTCCAGAATCGAATGAAAGGGGGCTGCATATTGCAGCCAAGCCGTGGTTCGTGATCGCCACGAAAGGTGATCTCCCGAACACACAAGAGAACTATCAGAGACTCAAGGAGTACCTTGATGCCGTGACAGACGGCCAAGAACAGCATCCTAGTGGCGTCGAGGGAGCGTGGACAGTCGATTGCGCGGCCATCCCAGTCAGTGCTATCAATGGACACGGTGTAGACCGGATTGTACATTGGACTGTCGGACTGTTGGATGAGTAATGAGAGCCACGCCCGGAGAGATATGTACTATACGAAGCAATTGTCTGTACGATGCTGTATATAATAGAGGTGTGTGAGGAAGCAGACAGCTTCACATGGCAAAGAATCAACTCTAGTCGCTAAATCATAGTCACAGAGTGATTACTCGGTCCACGAAATATTGCACCGTGGACTGATAATGTGAACAGATAGATGTGCAAGGGTAAAAACTACCTACAGACCAAAGACGGGATAAAAGGCGTAGGTAACGTAGAAAACGGCCACTTGAAGCTTTTGTTAGTCGGCTTGAGCATATTGGTATAACCACCCCACTTTGGTCTTTCACGCTAAATTTGACGCGGGGTGAGCTTAAGCTGCAGGTCAGATTTTGCGAAGCGGAAGCCAAAGAAAAAAAAGTTTCCAGAGCACAAACGCGACGACGCGACCTTGATTCTGGGGCCAGCAAGAAATCGCAGAACCAGCAACAATGGGTCGCAAAAATTTCCGTGTATGTTGGGTCTCACACAATCTCTCACATGACCGCTGACACATAGAATAGGGCGGTCGCAAGGGCGGAAATAATCGTGGTGGTGGTGGAGGGCCCCGCGGCGGCGGCGGTGGTGGTGACGACCGAAACCCTTCATGGCGATCGATTCCTGCCGCTGCAAAGCAACATGAGAAACTCGAACGCTATTACAACACCATTCTTCCCCTCGAGGATGACGAGAGATCAGAATTCTGGGATGCGCTCAAGAAGGAGCTGCCGAATTCGTTCCGATTTGCAGGATCAAAGGGCCACGCGTTAGCCGTCAAGAGATTGCTTGAAGAACGATATGCGCCAGAAATTGTCAAGATTGAGCGGTTCGACGGCGAGAAGGTCGAGGCCCCGCAAGCTGTTAGCTGGTACCCCGATCAGCTGGCCTATTCCATGAACACACCGAAGCACATCATTCGCAAGTTCCCGCCATTCGCGGCCTTCCAGAAGTTCTTGGTATCCGAAACCAGCGTGGGCAACATCAGCAGACAAGAGATCGTCAGTATGATCCCGCCTCTATTGATGGACGTAAAGCCAGGTCACACCGTGCTGGACCTCTGTGCTGCTCCCGGCAGCAAGTCCGCTCAATTGGTAGAGATGATTCACAAAGGCGAGGAGGCTAGAATCCGCAAAGTCTTGGAATCATTTGGCGAGACGCATACCGATGCTATGGACGAAGACGATGCGGCAGATCTTGCGGCGGATCCTAGTGATGACGGAAGAGCGACCGGCCTTCTCATCGCGAACGACGCCGAGTACAAGCGCTGCCACATGCTGGTTCACCAACTGAAGCGACTCTCTTCGCCGAATATCCTCGTTACCAATCATGATGCCACACTCTTCCCTGCTATCAGAATCAAGGACCCCGAGAACCCTAAGCAACAATACCTCAAGTTCGACCGAATCTTGGCCGATGTGCCTTGCTCCGGAGATGGTACCATGAGGAAAAACATGAACTTGTGGAAGGATTGGCAGCCTGGTAATGCTCTGGGTCTCCACACAACCCAAGTTCGAATCCTCATCCGTGCTCTTCAAATGCTCAAGGTTGGCGGCCGAGTTGTCTACTCGACCTGCAGCATGAATCCTGTCGAGAACGAAGCTGTCGTGCTGAGCGCTATTGAGCGATGTGGTGGCCCTTCTAAAATCGATATAATCGATTGCAGTGACCGACTTCCTGGCTTGAAGCGTAAGTCTGGTATGTTTCAATGGCAAATTATGGACAAGACTGGTCGGATTTGGAACAGCTGGGAAGAAGTCCAACAACACATGTTGACCAAGGAGGACGGCGCCATTCCTGGGAAATTGGCTCAGACCATGTTCCCTAGGTCTGACGAGAACGAATGCTCCGGCTTGCCGCTTGATCGATGTATGCGAGTATATGCGCATCAACAAGATACTGGTGGTTTCTTCATTACCGTCTTGGAGAAAAAGGGCGAGGTCAAGGTCAAGCCTGAATCTGCCCAAAAGAAGCCGGAAGTTAGCACAAGCAATGGTACCACAAAGGAGGTCGCAGAGGAAGTGGCCGCGAAGCTGGAACTAGAAGAAGAGAAGGCTGCCGAGGGTGAGCCTACCGACGTCATCCCAGCCAACGGTGTCAAGCGAACTAGGGAGGAAGGCGAGGCTGACGTGGAACAAGACGCGAAAAAGCTGAAGACGGAAGAGGTCGTTAGTAAGGCTGACGAAATCATGGCCGAGGCGGAACCCATTGCTCAGGCAGAAAACGCGGATGCCCTGAAGACGGAATCCGCTTCAGAAGTCGCGACTCCCAGCGCCGAAACACCAAAGCCTCAACCACCCAAGCAGGATAGGAAACCCGGACGCAACGCAGACGGGTCATTTGAGGAGCCTTTCAAATACCTACCAGTCGATCACGAAGTGATCAAGACTATCCGAGGGTTCTACAATCTTTCGGATCGTTTCCCCTCAGACCGATACATGGTACGGAATGCAACTGGTGAGCCTGCCAAAGCAATCTACTATACCAGCGCCCTTCTTCGAGATATCCTCGTGCAAAACGAGGGACGTGGAATCAAGTTTGTCCATGGTGGTGTCAAAATGTTCATGAAGCAAGATTCGCCATCTGCTGAAGTTTGCCGATGGCGCATCCAGTCTGAAGGCATGCCAATCATTGAGGGCTACGTCGGTCCGGAGCGCGTGATCCGATTGACGAATAAAGACACATTCCACAAACTTTTGAAGGAGATGTTCCCTCGATTCTCAGATGATGAATGGGTAAAGTTGGGCGAGATTGGGGAAGCTGCCCGGGATATTGGCATGGGCTGCTGTGTCCTTAGAGTTGAGCCTGATGGGTCAGATCCTGATTTCTCGGAGCGTATGGCCCTACCGTTATGGAAGAGCTTCTTGTCGCTTAATCTGATGCTGCCCAAGGAGGACAGGGCGGCAATGTTACTGCGGATTTTCAACGACACTACACCAGTCATCAACCTTTCGCTCAAGGATTCAGCGAAGAAGGATGCTGACAATGCAGCAGAGGTTGCGGAGGAACAGCAGGACGAGGCTGTCACGGCCGAGGCGTTGGAGAAACAACAGGAAGAGACCGCTGTAACGGATGGCAAAGAGACAACATCTACCGAGCCCTCGGCAGAAACAAAGCAGGAGTCAGAAGCACCAGTCACTGCCGAGATATAGACTGTGGCAACATAGAAGATTGGCTCCCTTGTTCCTGCTCTGTAATATATACCCGATTGCTCAATCTCGCCTGCACTAAGCTTTCGTTGCTTATCACACATGTGAACGTGTGTAAGATGTTACGCGTATATACGAAGTCATGCTGACTTGATGCCCGTGACAACATAGATCAACAGGAAAGAATCTCCAAGTAGCGCAAATAAGCCCACATATGCATCTAACTCATCCATAAGCTAGCGAAACTCTTCATCTCAGGATGGACTGAGATTACCTACGCAGTTCCTAGAACATGATCTAAAAACAGCTTCGCATCAATTGGGTTCTTCTGTTTGATCGTGTAAATAGAAAACGTCCAACTACACTTCGCGCCAATAGCAAGTTCGTTCAATCGCTCAAGCGGAGGATGTTATATTAGTCGTGATCATGAGCAGGCAATATCACGCGAGAAGGGTGGAACGACATCTTTGTTTCAACTACGGGAGACCTCAGATGCAAACTTGGCAGTCCCAAGATTGCTCGTTGAAACATATTCTGGCTATGGAGCAAACTGTATACAGTAACTTAGAAAAAATAAGCTTTTCACAATTGAGTTTTGTCCCTTTCTTGCAAGACACTATCATCCGTCCAGCTTGGGTTTTCGCCTTGCCGAATGAGAGATATGGGTTTTAACCCAGGACTGGTATCATTTGGATGATCGCACCCGGACGATCTTGAGATGGAGGTCCCTTGGCTGGGATGCCATTCAAGCTTACACTAGTGTGATAGATAACTGCGGGGATGATGGCTGCTTCTATCTCGTCCCAGCAGCCAGTAGCCCAGCTGCCAGCAGATAAAGTAAATCCATGCATGGTGATTATTCAGTCAAACACTAGCACTAACTAGGCAATTGTCGTCTTAGCCCATGCCCTGTTGCGGAATTAAAGTCATGGAGTATACATAAAGCCGATGAGACCTTTCGGAAATGGCGCGTGCGAACACTTAATGCCGTAAAGCTAGGGGCGCCTTGCCACAGCGGTATTTCGTTTGAATACATTGATAATATGCCTTGCAACGATTATGAGTAGGTAAATCGATTACAAACAAGGGACATAACAGATCAGGCTGTCGAATCACATCGTCAAGCTCAGGATGGTACGAGGCTAGTCTAACTTCAAAGGTGACATCACCACCGGGATTATAATATCTGCCAAGCGGCAACGGCACTTGGCGCCTTCACAAGTATAGAACCTTGTTCCACTTCCAACTCCATTACTCCCCTGATTAGTCACTCCAAGGACAAGGTCGTCCCCACCATCTAGTTAGTATTTAGCTCTCGCCCATCTGCCCTCACTCTCGTCTTTGGACAGCTTCCGCCCCCTTCACACTGCACTATCAGATTTACACTGTCCTCAAATATAGTATAATCCCAAAAAGATGCCACAGCTCGTCGGAAGGGAAGTGGGCCCTATTGGCTTCGGCCTCATGGGCTTGACCTGGCGGGCCAAACCGTGCCCCCAAGAGCAGGCCTTCGAGGCGATGCGTGCCGCGCTCAAGAATGGATGTGCGTAAACGGCCTAATTCTGCCCTTCCACTCTGTTGATATCAATACCCCGCCCTCTCGTGCGAATCCCTTGCACAGGCGGCCCGGTACTTCCCCTCATCAAAACTGACCGACCGTGACTGCAACAGGCAACTTTTGGAATGGAGGCGAGTTCTACGGACCGCCCGAGTACAACAGCCTTGTCCTGCTGGAGCGGTACTTTGAAAAGTACCCCGAGGACGCCGACAAGGTGGTGCTCTCCATCAAGGGTGGCATGAATCCGAAAACTCACGGGGCGGACGGCTCGCCCGAGAACACGCGCCGGACCATCAATGACAGCAGCGCCCAGCTCAAGGGCCGCAAGGTGATCGACCTCTTCGAGTTCGCCCGCCGGGACCAGAACGTGCCCATGGAGACGACGTTCGATACCATGAACAAGGAGTTCGTCCAGACCGGGAAGATCGGGGGCGTCTCGCTCTCCGAGGTGCGGGCCGAGACCATCCACGAGGCGGTCAAGCACATCAAGGTCCAGGCCGTAGAGGTCGAGCTCTCGCTGTAAGTGGACCACCATCATGGGTATACTCGAGTGTCTCGCCGCCAAGAACTAAATCGTAATCATGACAGCTTCTCCACGGAGGTCCTGGACAACGGCGTCGCGGCCGCCTGTGCACAGTACGGGATCCCGCTGGTTGCATACTCGCCCATGGGCAGAGGACTATTGACGGGGCAGATAAAGAAGTACGAGGACATCCCCGAGGATTCCATGCTGCGCCACTTTCCTCGGTTCCAGCCGGGGAATTTCGAGATCAACATGCAGCTGGTCAAGCAGGTCGAGGAGCTGGCGGCCAAGAAGGGGTGCACAACAACCCAGCTCGCCGTCGGCTGGACGATTGCGCTGTCGCGGCGCCCCGGCATGCCTACCATTATTCCGATCCCCGGCGCCACAACGGCGGCGCGGGTCGAGGAGAACAGCAAGCTGGTTGACCTTACGGATGAGGAGATGGCGCAGATTGACGCTACCCTGGCCAAGTTCACAACAGCCGGAGAGCGGTATCCTGATTCAATTCCCTCGAACACGTAGGCTTGTGAAAGTAGTGTATGGGATGCAAACATAATTAGCTTGGAGTATGTGGGCTTAGGCCTACGACTTATGGTCCTCATTGAAATATCAAAGTACGACCTAAAATAATAGGCGTGTCTGCAAATAGTGTACTTTATTGCCAGCTGAACGCACGCACACGGAATATGCGCTTTGTAGCATTGTAAATATGGATATTTGTTGGTTCATACAGGACTATTTCACATCTTGTACTGGATCCCGGACTCATGCTCCATCATGTCAAAAGCGGGCTTGGCAGCAAACCAGCCGCTTGTCTCACGTCCGACAGTCTTGTACGTGTACTCGGCCTCCTCGTCGCTGACTTTCACTGTTTCACGGCCTAGTCCAGCAGCCGCCGCATCGGCAAGGAGCTGAGTCTCACAGCAACTCTCCAAACTCATGAACCAGCGTACGCAGCTCTCAATGGTCGCTCCGCAGGTCAGAAGTCCGTGGTTGGAAAGGATGGCGGCCTTCCTTGGACCCAGAGCCTCGGCAATCCTGAGGCCCTCCTCTGGCCCAAGCACGATGCCACCGAAGGTATCGTAGTGGGCAACATCCTGGTAAGTGTTAGTAAGCCGGTATCGACCCGTGAGAGGAAGATTCGAAGCAAGTTCAGTGGCACTTGAGGTGCTCCCTCTTGATTGAGAAATAGATGTATATGGGGGTGAGTGATGTCCTAGCTCAATGCACGTAAACTTACATTCCAAAAGGCGCAAGAATCCTGCGTTGTAATGTCCAAGTTCTTGCCTAATGTGCTGAATGCACGGCCAAACTTGCTGTGTGAATGAGCAACCGCGTTGACGTCGGGCCTCGCGTCATGGACAGCAGAGTGAATCATGTAAGCTATGACTGGATCAGCATTCCACACTTTTTGGTGGTTGGAACAGGACATCCCTCGTTGGGAACCTACCGGCAGTGTTGAGAAGACGCACCGACCCTCCGTCAACGATATCTCCGTGTGAATCGACACGAATCAGATCGGAGGCCCTTAGAAGCGGCCACGCCACGCCAAAAGGATTGACCCAGAATGTGGACGGTTCTACTGGGTCCTATGCGGGCTATGTGAGTTTGCGGCATCTCATGGACAGTAGGTCAAATACATACCCGAACTGTGATATGACCAGCCACACTGTCTGGAGTCAGCGAACAGTCGACGGAATGTAGGGTTCGTTTGCTGAAAAACTCCAGAACTTACCCATCGTCAAAGCCGTTCTTGGCAAAGATGCGGAAAGCGAGTGTGAGCCTCTCCTTCAAATACTGTCGCTCCTTGAACGGGTCATCGAATTTCGGTGGCTGAGGCCGTGGTCCCTAATCGCTTCGGTCAGCCTTCTTACGACCTCGACGTCAAATCGTGTACACTACAACAGAAACCAAACACACCTTGGCTGTGCCAACTCTGAGAGCACCAGTTTCGTCGTGCTTGTCGTGAGGGTCTGTATTAGTTGCGGAGGGCGACATATTGCTATGGACGAGAGGGCCGAGGGATTCAATACTAGTGAAGAGAAGAGTAAGGACGACAACAAACGATAGTAACAACGACAAGTATAGATGTGCAGATCAGTATGCAGTCAGGCTTAAATGAACCACCAACAGGGTCAGGGGACCTGAAGAAGCCTCGGACGTAACGTGGGTATTGTGCGGGCAGCTGGCGGCGAGTGTATATGCGGGGAAGCTGCATGTATGCGGACCAGAAGATGAGCGTGTAAGATCAGAGCTTATTGTCAAAGCGGATTCGCTGGTTCGCCGGTGCATTTGTGCGCGTCAGACAACTGCTGTGCACCTTCCTGTTGGTGAGATGGCGCGAGCCCCGTTGACGAAGGCGACACCCACTCCGGACTGTCCTGTACGCTGGTGTGACCCGGTCAGCACCTGGCGTTGCCGCATGGTCCTCCGATCTCCCGACGCCCTTTATAGACATGACATGACACGAAACGTGCATAACACCTCGATTTAGGGCGAGTGGCCCGTCCATCACATTAAGAAGAAACATGACTAGCAGACGATGCTTGCAGACGCCGGAACCACTTGAATCCAAAACCTTTCCGAGTACTGCCAGGACCAATGAGATCTGGGGTCAGCAAGTTGGTAAGATTTTGCCGGAACGACAATTTCAAGCATGTAATACTACGCTTGTTTTTTTCTGGTATCAAATATGCTATGGATGAAAATGATGATGCAAGGGTCGCCAATGTAGAGTCCAAATTTGGGCGAGACCACCAACACCAAATGACACCAGGTCACCCACATCCGTTTCTCACCAAAAAAACAACTCCGTTTTGATGCTGTTCTCTACTTTTCCTGGTATTTGTGATGCTGCAAGCAATTTTTATGTTCTTTAAAAATCTTCCTTTTCTGCTGCTGGAGTTGTTGTGCCCTTGGAGGACGACATGCTATACGGAGCCTGCCAGAGGTTAGTAAGCGCTCGAGTACCAACCCACAAAACCCCATCCCAGGAGCTAAACTTACAAGAACTTGTTTAGCATTGCAGATTCTCCAGGCCAGGCTCTTGACAGTCCCGTCTGCCGGCACGACAGCTGGAGCAAACTCTATACCAAACATCTGCTGGATAGCGTAGACAACTCTCCTAGCATATTTGCCATCGCGTTCCACATGATTGCCAAAGGGCTCCTCGGCCGTGCTTGGGGCAATGTCCGGGTTTCGGTCGAAGCAGTTTTGAACCAGAGGCAGTAGCGAAGACTCAACCGACTTCTGGTACAAGCCTTGCGAGTCAACCTCGACATCCTCCTCGTCGAATCGACCAATCTGGATCTCGAAGGGCTGAGATATGGACATGGCGTTGTGGTTCCCAGCGTGGTGATAGCGGAATTCAAACACACCCCTTGTCCACCACAGCTTGTCACCTTCAAAGACGACCTCACCCTGCACGAGACCACCTTCTGGCGACTCGTCACCGCCCTCGATTGGAATGTCGGACATCAGAATACCCTTGTCGGCGATCGTAGAATCGTATTGGTTTGGCGTAACAGCGACCCAACGACCGAGCGAAGGCACCTCCGTGATTTCACGAGATCGATTGTCCGCAACCATGTAGAGTCCAATCCAGTCTTTCTTGTGATGATTCGCTGGTGCTGTCCACTTGACCTTGATTGGAGCGCCGTACTCAAGGATCATAGTGTTCAGCTCGCTTGGGAAGCGTGCATTAGTCCCTTCCTTACCAGTGGCTCGTTCCGTGATGGTGGAATGCGCAGCTGACTCTCCTACTACCTTCATAGAGTAGTCCTTAGGATCATAGCCTGCCAAATCTGGAGATAGCTTGGTCAGAGTGAGACGAGCAGGGACGTTGTTGAAAAGCGCAGTCGTGTCTCGCACGATCGTGGAAACACCGGCAGCAAGTTTAGGACGAGCAGTCTCCAGGAAGTCTTCTACAAAGTGCGAAGTATCATCCACAACCTTGTTGACACTGGTTCCCCATCCCTTGACGGGGGGAGGCAGGGTGCTCTTGATGAACTTCACGAGACCAGCTTCCTTTCTCATGCTACGGCCGTAGACCTTCTGCATATGGGGCTTTTCGACCAATTCCAGGAATGCCAGAATAAGAAGATGGCTGATCAGAGCCAAGATGAATATCGATCTGCTCCAAGTGATGAGGGCAGCCCCCCACAGTCCAGCAGTACCGATAATGCGTTCAGGGTTGTTCAAGAATCGATAGATGGAGGTATAAGTGAGCTTGGCCCTCTGGTCGAAGAAGAAATCACCAAAGAACCAACCGAACTCCCCTAGAGAATCGTAGATGCTGACTGAGGTCCAGATGTGGAGCGCAATCAGACCCGCTCCCAGGACGTGCTTGAGGAGCACAAACCCATAGTCCCAGGAATCAGGGAACGAGTACACCTTCCAGCAAGCAGCGACAAAGGACGCATAACTTAGCGACTGAGAGATGTGGTACATGGCCTTCCATTGCCGCCACGCTTCACCCGTGCTCTCACCGAACTTGACAAAGTGCCTAGTCCACGTTTTGTTGTTTGATTGCTGGGTGAGTATACATCCTAGTCCGACGCAGTACCAGAGTCGCCATGCAGCAGCATGAACGACAAACAAGAATTGATACAATGGTGTGCTTGGCGTGAAGATGGTCAAGGCGAACATGTAACCCATGAGAAGCAAGGTTGTGTAGTCTGTCGTACGGAACAGGTCCAAATTCTTCAGGCCCAATAGGTTGTGAATCTGAGCTGGTGTCGAGTTGGCTGGTGCCGAGTCGACCAATGAGACTTCTCCTGACTCAGCAGACATGTGCGTATCTGCACGCTTTCGAGGTGCAGGAGGGTTGTAAGTCTTTTCAATGTGCGGGTTCTCGACCAGGACAAGGAATGCAAATTGAGCAACGTGTGCCACAACCGAGATGAGCAGCACAGAATAACTAGCCGCCATCATGGAGATACCGTAATAGCCAGCGTAGCCAATAGAGTACATGGGATGGGGCGCCATCTCAAAGACACCGTCAAATGTCAACTCCTGATCGATTAGGTAGAAGAAGTCACCCCAATACCATGCATAGTCCTTGACAACTCGGTGAGCATCGAGCTTGACCCAGAGATTGAATCCTACCAGTGCGATACCAAATGTCCAGCGGGCTACTGCAATCACGAGTGCTTCGCCCTCTGGCTTATGGCCGCAGGCGATCGCGAACAGACAATACGACACAAAGTCACACATGAGGATGAGGTCCACTAGTCTCCGAAAGACGAGCCATGTGTTGTACTCGAGGGGCGCCTTTTCAAAGGCGTAGTCTTCAGGGATTTTGGTTTCTAGCTCGTCCTTGAGCAGCTTGTACACCCAAGGTCTGGGGTTCTTGCCGGATGAGGGATTCTCGAAAAGCTTCCACGTCTTTGCCCAGTTGACCAGCTTGTTTTCGTTGGACTGACCTCTGAGCAGGAGACCGATGCCCAGGTTATAACAGGCACGCCACACAAGGAAGACGGAAGCAAACACAGGTCGCTTCAGCGATGGGGGCAGAAGATACAACAGAGCGATATGGGCAGCGAGAATGGCTAGCACAAGAAGATCGGACAAGTTCTTCGGTTGCCTAGGGTCAAGCAGTTGCGATACCATATCATGAGTGGTGGGGACAGTAAAGACTACAGCGTCAAGCATGTCAGCATTCCACTCCAGGGTTGGTCATGGTCCTTACTAACCGGTCCCATCCGGCGTCCGGCCAAACGTCTTTCTGGCTTTCGGCGCCGATTCATCTCCAACGCTCCGGTCCTCCTCCGCATGCGGGGCACCGAGATCTGCAGTGGGAGGAGGTGCAGAGTGTCTTTGACGCAATTCGCCCCTTTCCACAGGCGCGTTGGAGGTCATTTTTGAAGGTGGGCTCGTCGCTGGAAGTGGCACTTGGGAGTATACCTGTGTAGTCTACAGATGGACGTGGGAGGTAATCAAGAGCTTGGAGCTTAATTTAACGGTTCTAGGCCATGAAACGCAGCCAGCCGGTCCCAAAGCTAAATCCACGAATTAGCCGCCGAGATCCGCCTCTAACTGTGCACTGTGACTGGAACGTCACGGTGACGGTGTTGCGTCTGGCGAAGGGAGGGGCGATCGCGATGACTAAGGGAATAAGGAAGTGGGAGAGTGTTTCAATTAGGTAGGCACTCAATTGATGGGCAGAATCACACGTGTGGGATGGTTGGGAGAAGGCGAGCTAGGGCATCGTCGGCACACGTGGGCGAGAGGAAGCTCGGATGTCCAGATGAGGAATGGCCGGCGCAAACGGACAACAAGCACACGAACAGCACAGCATTGCTGAAGGGGATGCGCGGCTAACCGACAGCCGCTATGCTTTAATAACTTGGTTGAGGGCTCGATACGACGGCACTCATGGGCGGGAGTCGCTACATGACCTTCCACGTAGTTAGTTACTTAGTGAGCAATAGTAGTCTAGTCTAACTAGGCATGTTCCGTGGGTTCGCACATAAGACTTATATCTCACCTGCATTCGAAGCAATCGAAACAAATTGTCCGTGACAGCAGACAGCACGTACCACTAATAACGAAGCATTCAATTATACTTTTGCCCACCGTGAACAAGGATCCCTGAAATAGTCTGTCAGCACCGATCCATTCGCGCCTCTGCGCTCCCTACGCGTTTAATTGGATTGTCATGCAACGAGACCGTGTCGAGCAGACACCCAGTCAACAACACCCAGATATCGCAAAGACAGCGGCCTTACCCTTGTCTCCCAAGAGGAATTCCATGAGCCAGCAGATGTTTCGCATGAATTTGCAAAAGCCCTGCAACTAGACACGGATCTACCGAACTCTTGGAGAACTCATTCGAAGGTAGGGATCATGGAAACCCCCTGTGTCGATGAACATGACGGCGAGTCGCCCGATGAGGTAAATTGTATATATCTTGAGTCTCCAGACGAGAACATGCCTTTGATCCCTTCTCCCTTTTCCTTCTTCATGTGGATTTATCTTTCTCGCCCATCAATATCATCAATCAAACAATCACACCAAATATCCATCTTGCTATCTAATGCCTCTGTTCGGTATGGCCAAGGAAACGCCCAAAGAGAAGTCCTCCAATGCCAGTGAGGAGAAAGCACTGCCCATTCCCCGTCCGGGCACCTCTGGTACGGAGAATCTGCTCATCACCAACCGCCGCCAGGCATCAGAACAGTTCATCAAGGCTCAGCGTGCGGAGAAGGCGTACCGGGCCAAGAAGCAGGCCACGCTTGCCCGCCACAACTACAACGAGACCAAGGCGCACTTCAAGGAGTCCGCCTCGCACTTCAAGCTGGGCGTGAAGGGCCTCATCTCCGTCGTCAGGGCGATCCCGCACCTCATCGGCGAGAAGCGGGAGGAGAGGCGCAAGCAGGCCGAAGCCAAGAGGCGCCAGCGCGACCTCGAGAAGAAGAAGAAGCTCGAAGACGCGTTGGCCCGCCAGTCTCCGGATACTGCAGACGACAAGGAGGAGGAGGCCGAGTCTTAAGTCGCCCTTCATTGAGGCACTTATATCGCGGAGGCCACACAGCATGATACCCAAAGATTGATACCCGTGTTCCAACACAAACCACATTCGCTATTTCCTATATTCTGTCAATATCCTTTTTTTCAGGGCACCACTCTCGCTTACCAGCAATAAAATCGCTATACAACCAACCAAAAAAAGGCCACATTCACTCCATGGGAACCAATTCTCGTGTCTATTATTTCGCCACGCATCGGCACAATTCAATTTGCAATTTCTTTATACCAGAGGCATCGACCGTTTCAACGGCCGAGCCGACATTTCACAACTTTTCGAAATATTCAGTACTTCACACCATATTTCTCTCCCTGACGAGATGACGAGACAACGATAACGAGACTCTAATGACCAGCGTATACACACTATTGCCGGGAGGATACCATATTATACATTTCACCGGGCAAGGTGTTTGGGTCATGGTTTTGAGTCCGGTCGAACAACCGTCTTGTCATATTTCCTTGGTCGAAAACGGCGTCGGCAGATTAGACTTTGTTCTGGGACCAAATAGGTCCCAAGTATTTAGGGATTGTGGGCTTCGAGAAGGCCAAGCTGCCCTCGATGCTCTATAATATAATTATAGGCAGTGATAACAAATGACTAGTTCGTTCGCTGCTTCAACAAATTTCTATGCTTCAGGCAATATTTGTCGATCGCCCACGAGGTCCGCGTATAACTTGGGTCATAACAGAATATTAAATGATGCTGATTGACGGACCTACATAGATGGCATTGGAGTTTGGGCGTCTAGATGATAATGCAATTGTAGAAGTCTCTGAAATGTAATCATAATCCATTGACGATGCAGTACAGTCTATCAAATGCCCCCATTCCCTTATGTGCCCCTAGACAAACGTAGTGTCGTGTGTCCGGCAGAAGCCTTTCCGTCGTAAATATCATGCAACCGCAACCGAGCAGCCCAATCCTTTACGCAGCCTTCTTAGCAAACTCAACGCGCAGAATCAGATGCTTGAAACCATAACCGTCCATCTTGTTGCATGCCTTAACGGCGTCCTCCCTGTCCACAAAGCTGATAAATGCAAAACCCTTTGCCAGGCCCGTCTCCCTGTCCTTGGCCAAGAACACGCGTGTAACACGTCCGAAGCGTTCGAACATGTCGCGGAGCTCGCCTTCCTCTGCCATCTCGGAAACCTGTGACCATTATCGTGAGCAACGTGAAACCTTGGAGAGTAAAAAAAGCTTGTGAGGAAACTTACATTCGTAACACGTAGTGTAGCAAAGTCGTCGCGCTCGCCAAACTTGCCACCCATCCTCTCGCCTGCACCACCACCAGGGGCACCGCCGTTTCTGAGCGCCGGCGGGACGTAGCTGCCCTTCTTCGCACCGAGGCCGCCTGCTGAAGGCGCAGGCTCATCGCCCATACCGGCGGCCGGGTCGGCCGCACCCTCGGCACCGACGGGGGCCATGGTGTCCTTGTACGGACAGCGGGCGGTGAAATGCTCGCCGTTGCAGATACGGCACTTGACGGTCTTGTCCTTGAGCTTGTCCTTCATAGCGTTGGCCTGGGGGTCCTTGGCCTCCTCCTTGGTGTCCTGCTTCCAGTTCGTCGACAGGCGGAAGATGATGTTCTCGCCGACCGAGGTCGTGTCGCTCTGTGGGCCGGCCTTGTCGCTAGCTGAGAGGCCAAACTTGCCCCAGGTCTTGCGCTCGGCGACGCGCGGGTTGACGACCTCGCGGTGTGTCACGAGGCGGATCCGCCGGGTGGTCTTGACTTTCTGGCCGTCGTCATTGAGGCGGTAGGTAATGGTGGTCTTGGTGCCGTCTTTATTCTGGATTGTCTGAGGTGGCGGCAGCTCGTTCGCCGTGGTCTCGTCGAGGTCGTCGTCGTCGGCCCAATCTCTGAAGGCAGTGTTAGCATGAGAGAGATTCGCCTTCTGCACGGGGCCCTCTGCAGGTGCTGGGGAAGGCTCATACCTAGGTTTAGTCGACATATTGGCGGTTGTTGTGTAGGTTCTATCGAGATGGGTGTTTAGATGATAGATTTTGCGTCCCTGATGTCGATTTCACGGTGTTCTTGTCGTCTTGACGATTTTTGGTCGTTGGAATAATTATTTGCGGGAGTGTGGGGCGATTTATCTCAACCCCTCCAAACCGCCAGAGCCAAAGCCAACTTCGCCTCCTTAAAAAGTGACTCAGCATATACAACCTTAAGCTCTCGAGCGACGCGCTTTGACTGAATTGCTCAGTAATTTGATTGCCCATGATGATTTCCACGCCCGACGTATGATCATTTGACCATATGGGCTTTCTCCCGCGTTTTCACAGTTTTGAGGATATCCCTCCAGATGTGCAGATCTCTGCATAATCTGGATGCACATCGCGGGACGGGACAATGTTTCTCATTGTCACGGTAATTGTCACTTGTTGGAAATAACTGACTCCAAATATGGCAACATTACCTAACGCGATCGCTGCATAGTCTGAGGGGTTTCGCTAACTACTGTCGTATGCTGGTGACGCTGACAACGGAATAGCCATCCCACCTCCACGATCAACTATTCAGCGTGATCATAACCGGCTTGGATCACTGTCTTGCGCCGAAGTCCATTTAATTTTCGTCACCATCATGGAAGACTTAAGCCCGTGGTCAAGTGAAGCCTCTTAGAGGTCTGAACTCATGATAGTAGATCCACGTTTGGGAGCTATCCTGCCTGCAAGATCTCCTTCTAAAATACATTTTGGTCATAATATCCGTACTCATGTCAACTGGGTATCTCTTTCCCTGCCCCTTAAAACATTCAACGGCCCCGACGCCCAGAATATGCTGTCAAAGACCTGCCCGTCACAGCAGATGAGACTATATACACACAAGAACGCCATGCATGATTGGCTTGCTAGAGTACAAGAATTAGACAAGGAAATGCGGGCGTCGCCCAAGTCCGCCTGGGAATTTCCAAACGCTTTGGAGATTCCAACCACGTTGTTACAACATTGAAACAGAGCAAGGAAACAAATCGTCAAGTGAGCGCATGTGCCATCTAGATTCTTTTGGGAATCGGTGGCAGAGCGCGGGTAGGAGGCGGCGCTAGAGGTGGTCCCTCTGCGAGCTGTGGCATGCTTCTTCGACCCAACGAGCTCTTGGCCCGCAGGTTAGCGTTCAAGAGTGAATTTGGTGAAAGAGGGGGAGACTGCAACTCGGGGCTGTCAGACTTATCCCCGCGTGACAGGCCTGTGTCATGGTTCATATTTGATTTTGCCTCGGCTTGGGCAAACGAATGATGTGCTTGTCGGAAAGAAGAGTCTTCAGCCAAAAATGTTGATCTTTTGTATGAGGGGATTTTCGCAAGCGGGGTGGTGGCTGGCTTCCTGTCGAGTTTATATGCTCCCGGGGAGGAGAACGACCTCGGTGGTTCTTGGTTGGCATTTGATGCAGACTCGAACTGCGCTTTTCGGGCCGCGACCGAGCTTGAGAGGATGAACCTGGGAGCTTCGGACGCCGACTCGGCTGGAATTCCAGCAGATGTCCGTAAGCTTGTCATGCTTACAAACCGGCGAGGCGCCGTTCTAGAATCCAAGGTCATCTGGGGAGTAGAAAGTCGCTTTGCCGCCAGGCACAAATTGATAGAGGTCCGCTGCGTACCTCCAGACTGAGATTTGGCCTCATCTAGCGTCAAAGTCGAGCCGCTCGAAGTTGGGGCGGGAGCATCTACCACAGATTTGCTGTCTTGCATTGCATCTATGCTTCGTGCGGTGAACGGAGAGAGCGGAGATCTCGGTGTGGGCATATCCATAACTGTAGATAGTGGTCGGGACATGACAAGGGCAGTAGGCGGTGGCTTTCGAGATGGTTTCGTAGCAGGTTCTGGCTCCACTACCACCGCAGTGAGGGGTTCAGATACTTCTTCTGCTGGCATGTCCTCAGTTGCAGGCTTCAGCCCAGAGAACCTCTTACTGAAATTCGGAACACTTTGTCGGCGGTGCCCCTCACTGCTGTTTGTTATCGTCGAAATGACTGACTGGCGGCGTGAGCTCTGGTCAAGATCGGCGTCAAAGTCGGGTATCATGGTCTGCATGGATTGCCTGCGGACTGATATTGCCTGAGCATTGGGCCGTAACCTGACCTCGGAGTGGTTTTCATGGGTGACCTTGGAGTCGTCTGGGTGGCTCGAAAAGCTGGCCCGGGTTGGCGAGCATGCTGGCGATGAATTTGCGGATGTCACATATGTTCTCTGCCCAATTGAGATGCAGGAGAGGCGATTGGTACTTTCGCGCAGGCTATCCAGATGTTGTCCATCTGACGAATAATGGCTCTCGGTCATTGATCCGTCATCCACGGGGAACTCTGGGGAGACTTCAGCAGACGGTATTGCGGGCAGGCCGTGATCGCGTTCTTTGAGTGCATGGTCGTTTGTCCACGCGAAATCTTGATGCACCATGGTCGAGAATCGTTCAGGGTCCCGAACGACAATCGTCCTTTGACTGGGAGTAGTTCTCAACTGACCGTTTGCATCGACCTTCTTCAGCTCCCCAGTTTCCGTCAGCTGCTTTTTGCCCCCTAGTTCTTCGATTTCCCGACGCAATATGGCCAGCCAGTTGTCCATATCCCCGGCACTCTCGAACACCATAAGTAGTGTCGATACATGCTTCTTCTCCGTCCCCCGGAGGGCTAATTTGGACATAAATGATCTCGATTCCGTGGCGGGGGTCCCATTGCCATCTAATGATGAAACCACCTGAATTACCCAATGTCGTCCCGGGATCAGGTCACTTGCAAATGCCGCCGAATCCTTGCTGAGGCGGAGAACTTTCTCTGGCAGTCTGTCAAATGTCCCATCACCAGCGTACTGAAGCAGATAGCCCGAGGTGACAAGAGCATATGTTCTGGTCGTCCAATTCAAGATGCTTCGTGAGCCGCCGTTACGTTGGTGGAGTTTTGGGCCCTTTTCTTCCCGCTTCTCCCCGCCCTCCTCTGGAGCCGGACCTTCTCGTGATGACAAGCTATTCCGGTTACCGCTGAGCTTTGCAAGGGTCTCGAGGGATGCGGTGCAGGCCGGGAGAGTGGCGTGCTTGATGGCTTGCGGATATACCTGGAATAACGGCGATGGCATCCATGAGCCAGGAGTCGGGCTAGGAGTTGCAGGCAAAGGTTTGCTGCTGCCGCCGCCGTGCTGTCTTAAGCGGGAGGCGGATGTTTGGCTATGCAGCCCAGGCGAAGTCGTGGATCTGGATGAAGTCGGAGGTGGCGGACTCGACAAAGCCAGATCAGAGCGGGAGGAGTGCAGGCTGTATGGCCAATTACTAATCTCGGCCAACGAAGCTCTAATACCTCCAGATCGCGATCGCTCCCTCGACGACGTCGAAGCATCTAGATCCTTGCCATCTTTGTCTTTCGTAGACTTGGGCCTGCCAAAAATGCTTCGCAGTCCAATTTTCGATTCCCGTTTGGCCAATTTCTCTGAGCGTGAGTCTGGTGAACGTGGGTCCGGGCGTAGTGGAACTCTGTTCTCGTCGCCAATAATGATGTTGGGTGGGCGGGCGCGGCGTATGCTATTAGACTGCGATTGGAGAGATTCAAATGTCCCAAACGCTGGACTTAGCGGTCCTTGCTCAATGTTGTCCTCCACCATGACGGCATGCAAGGGGAGCGGCCAGTTTGTGTAGATGCTAAGTGCCGCAGTTACAGCAGTTTTCGTTGCAGCAGCGGGTTAATATGGGTTGAAGGATTCCTTGGTGTCATACGATCAGGGAAAAGCAGGCCGCGCAGGAGCTGTGGCGGAAGCGTCTGAACTTATGATGATGCAAAGGGTTGGAAGTCACGGCCCGAGAATTGAGGAATGCGTCGTTTAAGGCATGCATCTCGTACCAGCAGACGGCCGGCTTGGCTTTTTTAGACGTCAAAACACAGCGAGATTACAAGGAAAACATGGAGCCGCTGGCGAGGTCAAGGCAACCTTGTGCAGAAGCTGGCAAAGCAGGCCGCGATGGAGTCCAGACGTTGCGTAAATCGGCTTGTGGGAGAGTGGGTGCGCGCGGGTCCTTTAGGTTGGGTCCAGATGTCCCGGGTAGACCGCAACAGACTTGGGCCAACGACACAGCTAAACGTTAGATTTTTAAGCCGCAGACTCCAATGAGGGTTAAAGGCGCGGAAAGGAGCGACGAAGAGGATTTTAAGAAGAAGGACACGCCATGACGCACGACACGCGGAGGTCGGAAGGGTCTTTTTGTAAAGTACTTTTTAGCTCGCTAGGAAGTGCCGGGGTTTTATTTTTTACGATCTTTTTTCATTTTTGTCATTTCTGCTCAGATACCACATGCAGGCCGTTCCCGCGTCTCTTCATAGATGGCCGCTGGTTGGTTGGTTGGTTGATTGGCCCTGTCAGGTACCAAGGGGTTCACGCCGACAGCCATTGAACTGGCTGTCTTTTTTTTTTCTTTCTTTCTTCTTCTCACCCAGGGCTGGCAGGGGTCTGCAAAGTGACTTTCGCGATTCGTGCAGGGGTTTGCGAAACCCCATATCACCCTGGCTTCCGGAGCACCAGCCGTGTGTTGACTTGTGGGAGTGGGGCTCAGTGCTCTGTGCACACCACCATGTCTACATTTGATGCATCGTGACAGTGCGGCGCCAACTGCTCTTGCAGGGGGCCGCCTTGGTACATACAGTACATATGTACATATGTAGAGGCCAAAGGGCTCCATATGTATACAGGAGTTCACAACACTTTTAGTATCAGGGCCAGAGGTTCGCGCAGGGGAAATCGAGCCGTTCAAGGGCGCCTAGTGCGTCTAAAGCCCCCTAGCTGCGAGTAGTCAGGCACTGGTCCGAGTCTTCGATGCACAACGGTGGCGGCCTAATTCTGGCTGGCTAATGTCCTTGGGGACTGGTATGAAAAAAGTAAAGTTGGGGCTGAATGAGAGTGACGAGAGCGAGGGATGCGTGCCGCCCAAGAGAGAAACATGGGTATTAATCGGGGAATGACGGGTCCTGGGGCCCCCAGACAAAGAACTGCTTGTGGACTGAGTTGTTCCAATTTTCCTACCCAGTAATTGGGTGCCTTTTGAAATTTTATCCGACGCCAGAGCTGCAAGATTGGCCGTCAATGCGGACTCGAGGTGGCATCATGATGTGATATGATCGATCAAGGTCTTCTTGCTTATGATGAGTGCGCGTTGCGACCGTGTAATTTTACCATGGAATAAGCTACAGCTAGAAACTCCTGCTAATCGACGCCCACATGCAGTCATGCTCAACTTCTGTTCCCCCTGATACATTGTAGTCTGTAATTTCAAAGGCAGGGGTGACATAATAATAGCCAGGTGGCTTATAGTCCGTGTAGCGCGATGCCAGGGTCCTCAAAGTTTGTTTGGAGTGTGAGAGGAAACGCGCCGCGTCCCCTGCGCACCCCCTGAGACGGGCACCTCTGTTGATTTGCCGTGCGTGCTGGAACCCATCCAAGCTCCGCCAGGGGTTCTGCTGCCCCTCATCTGCCAAACTTCCAGCCCTGTCAACGGCCATCCATCGACGAAGCTTTTGTTCTAATTCTCACAAGTAAAGCCCCTTGGACCTCCAGTCTCTCTTCTCCGTGTGTGGTCCGGAAGGGAAGTGTCCAAGTTTCGATGACAAGCTTGACGTGGAATTCCATCACCGTGCACAGTTAGTCGAGCACCATGATTGTTTCGTGAACTCTTCATCACCGTTTTCCCCAATAGGTACTATGACAACGGAGGCGCCGAACAGTTGGTAGTTTCAGGCCGATTTCAGAGCATTTAACTTACAAGTAGCGGTACGCGCAACGTTGTCCCAGCCCACTGGGCAGTGCTCATACAACGCACCGGACCGCCAAACCTGCACCTTGGCTTGTTGCAGACGAGAGCATACAATTCCACGCAGAGCTGGCTATGCATGATCCACGCCAGTCCGTGGACGGTATACTGCCGCCGATGGGGTTCTTGATCCTCCTTTTAATCCTCTTCTATGTACAGTACAGGATCGTACTCGCCTATTGTGCAGCATGTGCAACCGGACTGCAGGGTATTGTCTTTGGAAGTCTCGGGATTATGCATCGCCACGTCGTACCGTCTTACCGTCTTACCCAAAGCGGTATTCCCACGGCACCTGGCACTTGCTGGAGTTTGCTCAGCTTTCGCCTGCGGCAATGCCAAGGAAACACTGGCTTGAGACGGCAGACATACTCAGCTGCCATGCGCCTACTTTCTCACCTATGTTACTCTCTGGTGGTACGAGGATGGAAACATCTTAAGATGATTATCGTAAGAGTGACTATAGGAAGGAAGGATGTCTTACTCATTCCATTATCGTGCAACAAGAAATAAAACTTGGAACTAAGTAATTGGGCACATCAATCCATGTAAGTACATGAGGCATCGTCCTTGTTGTGCAACCAATCCCGTGGAAGATTCCCAGCACATTGACAGCAGGATTAAACTTCAGATACTCAATCCTGGCAGGGATCGGACAATGTCCAGGTTGCGGGGGTTACCTCTGTAACATCTTCATATGTCGTAAGTAGTTTACTATATATCTACTATGTATTATCAGTGCATAGGTATATAAGGTGCAGGTAGTGAAGACCGGTCTCGCCTTGTGCAGCATCCAACGACTACACTAGTTGCCTGAGCGCCTGTCGATCACTTCCGGGACATACCAAAGTACCCGACTACTGACCTTGACGCGCTGCAGGAGCATCATGAGAAGCATCATGAGATTGGCTTCTGCCTTGCACCGGTACCCACCTGTTTCTTCTTGCTAGTGTAGCTGGTACATAATTGCCTACATGAACTGAAATCGCCTTTGTCGCACAAGAGCGGTCAGTTGCAAGAACCTGCATTTCAGCTACGTCGTCGCCCATCCCAATGGTGATCTCGATTGGCGCATATCCTGCGTCAAACTCCGGTAATTTCCAATGTCGTGGGTTTGGACCAGCCTCATTTGACTACCGCAACAGCTATTGGTGATGTGGATTGTAGCAGAACACCAATTCTACCGACCTGCCTTAGCTCTGCATACTCTTAAGCTGAGAACTTAACATAAGTGGCAACGCGACAAGACGAAAACCAGCCGAATAGCGTTCAGCGATCTACTTGCGGATATGCAAGCCAGCTGGGCGTACAGACTTTCGGCCTGCATATCACATTTTCTTTCTTGGTATCTGTGGCTGCATGAACAACGTTTACGAGGTCCGGTGGCATGCAATGGCGTGCGGCCGAGCTATCGTACCTGCATTAGTGGTGAACGTTCTCCAGCATCTAGGCTGAAGTCCTGGGCGCCATCATAAAGATCGCGAAACTAGAGATACGAGGTCGCGCGTCCTCTCGCATATCCAACCATTTCTTTCCTTCTATCTATTTTCTTCTTCCTCTGATCGACCTAGCCACCATGCTAACTCAAACTTACTGGAATCTACCACCTCGACGACTACCTTAGATAGACCAGACACGTGAGTGGGATTTTAAACTTTGGCTTACTACGCGAGCATTACAGAGCGCCACGAACGTCCTGCTAAGATGACCTAATGTTCCGGCTGTTCCCCCTGCCATTGCGTCTCTTTTCTTTTTTACCCGGCCTGTCTTCGTTCACGCCCGTGGGACCCCTCTACTCCACCAGCGCCGCTGTCACGGCTGGGAATATATCAGACGGGTCCCATTATGCTCGGGCTAGAAATGCCGGAAACATTGGGAAGGCCGGCAAACGTCATGACAACCTAAGGATATTTTGCCCCGGCCTTCTTAAAGCATAATGGTGCGAAACAAGTCAGCCTTACAACTACCGACTGAAACACCCGCCCTCAAGGGCTCTATAGCTTCTGCAAACCTGGTTAGATTGAATAATATTCGGCCCGCAGAAGTTTATCGGTGTAAGAGGAGTTGAATCCATGTCCACCGGCAGCTGGGCGACACGTTAGTAACAGGCTAGGCCCGGCCCCGAGCACTGGGTTTCCATTGTTTAGTTAGAACCTCACTCAGACATATCGGACCTGCGTTGGCTTGTCTCATCACGTCCAGTACCGGCCCGTTTCTCGTCTGTCACGGATGGGCTTATTGCTCTGCTTGAACTTAAGAATCAATCAAACTATTCGACAGCCGCCTTCTGGGTCCCGTGACCATGACCTAAAAAGTTGGGCATGAAGACTTAAGAAATCTCTCCCTCATAGCAACTCACGCTCTTGTGTTGGCGAATGCTCTAGAAAAGTAACCTAGCTTTTTTCTTTCTTTTATGCATCATCGTCTAAGTAGAAAGATTCCACTAGTTAAGTTGGTAGCCCTACTCCGAGGCCACCTGCTTCACTTGCCTCAATGCCCAACGACAACATGGAGACTGCCACGTCAACGGCCCGCAACTTACACAGGTTCTAGCTGTTGCCAGGCAGGCCGGGTGTGGACTTGAATAACTAGACGGTAGGCTGTCCGCGCCTGCCGCGGCGATAGACGATCTCTCGGCAGTCTCATATGGTACCTTAGGTAGTTAATCGTGACATTCGCCAATAACTTCATACGGCACTGGCCGTTCTAGTCTAAGCAATCCAGGCCTGCCGATAACGAGGCAACCGGGAGATGTAGAATTTCCCGAGTCTGCGACCCACAATTGAACAAATCCTTCCAGCTCTCATGAGACATGGCAAGGTCCTCGCTTTGGAAGGAGCGCTGTTTTCGGCGTCTTAGGAACGAAGAGCCTTTTGATAATCAATACAAGGTCAACGGGAACGATCCAAAAGCAAAATGAGTTGAGGTACGGGTAAGCGGTTGACACGAAGTTCAACGTAGTGTCAAACAATTACCAATCATTTGGGTGTTGCCTGTGAACTATACAGCCGGTATTATATTCGATGGTAAATCCAGTCTAGATCATGTTTTATAGCTTCTTGTGTGGGCTTGCATCGGTCCGCCAGCCCTCCATTGGAATGTTGTACGCATGCCTACATTGTGACTAGTTCTGCATTCAATGCTGGCTGGGACGCTATTCCGGTTCCAGCGCGACATAGCACCATACTGTCTATACTTGGGATCCTTCGAGTCATGGTGGCTCATACAATACTTGTAAATGAAGCTGAATCTCCAAACGGGCAAGATGGAGTGGCATTGTGTGGGACTCCGGTATTTGGCTTGCTGGGATCTCGTCCCAGCTGGCTGCTGGCTGCATTAATTGGCCCTGCCCCTCCATCGGTATGCAACGGCCTGGCTCGTGACATGGGTAGCAGCACCCCACCCCTGACGTATGATGGCGGCTTCTGGACAAGAGCATCACCGGGACGGCTTTCTTTGTCCAACGCCTTTGTCGGTAGCGAATCGTCTTCAGCTGGGCCATCACGTTCCATCACTCCACATCACCCCATCATCGCCTGGACTTGCGGGTTTCCTGGGAAGAATCCAGCCCGTCCATGTCTTGATCCAGATCGACGTTATGCTGCCATAGCAGACAGGACCCTTTTTTCCCCACCTTAGACTGCATCCTCTTATCCACACAAGCTTCAAGGCTCTCTCTTTCTGTTGGTCACGCATCACCTGAGCCAGCAGCCCGCAGCAAAAAGAACCTCAATGGCTCCTGATCTCAACTCTCTTCCACCTTCACCATCTACCTACCCGCGAGCCATGAATTCGTCAATCTCCAACGGCGAGAGTGCCATCTCTGCCGGCACCGATTCCCCACCGCCTGCTTCCCGCTCGCAGTCCATCTCTTTGCAGGCGGCAGCTACCATGAATGCCGGCCTGCAGCGAAGTAAGCTTTTGTTTGTCACTGCGGCCACTTGGTCGTATTTTTGCTTACTCTGTTTCCCGTCTCAGGGTCGTCTAGCAGCTCTGTCACGAGACAACCGTCATCTCCCGCCGGCCGAAGACGATCGACCGTCCTCATGAATCTCCAGCTCAACGATCCGAGCCTCCCATCACCAGGCGAAATGCAAGAAGGCTCAGGCGCTATCAGTGGCTCGGGTGTCAGGACTGCCAGCCCGCGGCCGCAGTCCGGCTCTCCTCTCATGGCCGCCCGCGACCCGCACCACAACCGAGCACCCAGTCTAGGAGAGCTCCATCAGGAGCTCGAGGCCGAGCAGGAGGCTCAGGTCAACCGATTGCTTCAGATGATACGCCGACAGCAGCTCGAGCTTCAGCAGCTTCAGACATCCCAGGGACAGAACCAGACGGCTGTGGCGACTGAGGATGCCACTCCGGTGTCTGATCGTTCTTCTTTTATTGTTCCCCCAGCTACTGGCGCAACCCACGGCACATCGTCTGTCTCTACTCCACGATCCCCTGTAATTCCGCGTGGTTCCTTTGATATTGGTCGGACTGATCTACGGCTCTCTCGCACGCCCAGCCGACAGACCTCGTCTCCCCGGATGAGATCGGGCTCTATAAGCGGTGTTGATATTGGCGATCCTTCACTTCTAAGCGGCAGGGACGAAAGTGCTTTCTACCAGGCAGAGACTCAGTCGCTAGTGCGGGAGAACCAGATGCTTCGGCACCGAATTCGAGAACTTGGTGAGTGTGCCGGCGTCCAATTTCTCGTGGACGACATACTGACGACGACTAGAGCGCCAGCTAAGCGAGGTACAGACAGCCTCAGCGATCACGAGAGAGCCTGCTCATCCGTCCCATCTCCTACAGTCTCAGTCAGTATCTGAAGAAGAGGCAGGCGAGCCTAGACCAGTTGCACCTCCTGCGGCTGGTTCAAAGGATGATTGAAGCCATCAACGGGGCTTTGCTGCTTCAACGAATTTGGCAATAAGGCACCACGGCGTTCAGAGATTAGCATCAATTAGCGATTTGGCATGGCATGGCAAGTACAGCATTACTGGAGCTCGGGCTAAAGTTAGGAGTTTGGTTCTGGATGAATGGCAGGGCACAGAGGGTTTGAAACTGTGCCAGAGGGACATCCCTCTATCATCATACATCACTACTATCCACATCACTCGGCCATTACCAATGGGAGTAGCACTTGCTCGAGCTCCCTTCCAATAACTTCCAAAAGGCGAAAAATAAAAAACAAGAATCAATAAACTAAAAAGCCAAGGCATGCTTGCCTCGGCGCAATGTGTATACGTTTACCCTTAGGATTAGTGAATAGGCAATACACAATTGCAATCCAGACACTACAACGCATCATTCATACCCAGAGTGCATTGATGCGAAGTTGCGCATATGCACAAAGTGGAATCGACATGATAATATGTCCCAACCCATAAAACCCCTTCCAAGTCTATGATCGGCTGACCGGTCTATATCAGATTCTAGGTACAGATTTTTGTTACAAGGTGATAGCATATGTATAGCCCAAACGTCATCTTCAAGGTGTTATACAAAGCAACACATCTATCATGTCCCTTCAGCAGGTTCGGCACTCATTGGCATCGACCAATCTTCCTCGTCCACGCTCTCTTGTAGACCATGAACGCTTGCTTCTTCATCATCTTCGCCCCCCTCCACGACCGGCAGGTTCGCCGTATTGTCACCCAGGATACGCTGCTCCTCAACAGTGCCGTTCCTGACCATGCTCGAAATCGCGCTAAAGCACCTAGGATAATCTGTCTTGACACTCGCCAGAACCCTGCCTGCCTCCCTGGACCATGGGGCCATTTTATCCAGCTCCAGGTAGCCTTTGGCCAGGTAATACAAGGTATGAGAGACGGGGCGCAGATGTCTCTGCCAGCCTCCTTTCCGCCTCAGATCCAGTGGGATTTGGTTCTTCATATTTGCCTTCTGACGTGCGCGGGCCCAGCCAGTCCAGTTTGGCATGAGCCACTTTTCGCAGATCTCGAAAGCCTGCCCGTAGGCATGGCACTGGACGAGGCCCTGGACCTGCAGATTCCAGTTTTTGGAATCAACCTCGAAGCCGGCTTCCCTAACCTCCTCGATCAGCCTTTCCAAGGATTCAGTGTCGTTTTGCTCGATATACAGTGTCTGCATGACTTTGATAGCATCATTCAGGATATAGCGGAAGCGCGGAGAGACCCTTTCGGTGTGTGGCGTGTCTTCTGACCACTCTGGTGACAGCGCTCCTTCCTGGGCCATGGCGAACACTGTCTTCCACGTCTCCTCGAGCTCATCATATTTCTTCTCAGACAGGTTGGCCCACATGATGCTGTTGAGCATCCGGATCGGCAGCGGCTCGGAAGATGCAGCGTTGCCATAGGCTACGTAGCGGTACATGTCGATGAGTTCTTGGACCTTGACGTAATCTTTCATCTGTGTGAAAATGTAGATTATTCTGCTGAAGTGGTAGGCTTGCTTATTCGTCCGCAGCAAGTTGCCCATTCGGGGTGTTTGTGAAGAGTGTTGAGACTTGTCCGAACGTTTACTTTGAACATTCCGGATACCGTAGGCCTTGTAGAAACGGCTCAGGGCGGCACCTAGAAGAGCCTGTTGCGAATGGCCCTGCCTGCGCTTGTGCGGGAGGTGTGACCACCGTGAAAAAGCCGTCATGAGTTCAATGAGACTGTCTGCCGAATCCCTCAATCCACATTGTTGCATCAACTTGTGTATCCTGACAGCCAAATCAACCTCGCCACTTTTGATGAAGGCACCCATGACAATGTGGAAGTGTTCTTCGTTGACCTCAAACACGCCATTCTGTATGGCAACAGACAACAAGTGCAAGGCATGTTGAGACTGCCTACAGAGGGAAAGTCCTATCAGTAGTTCTTGGTATGTGTACTGATTGTAGGGCACCTCCAAGTCTGTCATGCGGCCAAGGAGCCGGTTGATGCCGACAAGGTTGCGTCGGATAGCATAAGCATGTAATACCGTATTCCACAATTTGGGCTCCTTTAGCCCCCCGCCAGCGGCGCGAACACACAAGTCCTCCGCTGCGTCGAATAGGTCATTATGACAATACGCGTCAATCAGATTGCAGAGGATCGGGACTTCATTAGTGGGTATATGCTCCTGCCGCGCACGGCGGTAGAGGTCGACGGTAAAGGCCAGGTCTCCCCGCTCTGATGCCATTCGCATGAGCGTGCCGACACTGACGCGATCCATACCGCCCAGGCTCTCACAGAGCTTTTCAAAAGTAACCATCGCGCCGTCGTAGTCGCCAGCCTTGGTATACGCATTGAGAAGAATATTCCAGCAATACCTATTTGGCTCCAGACGGAATTTGGTAGAGATTTCGTCAAATATTCGCTGGACCTCAGATACTTCTTGTCGAACGGCATGGACCTGCAGAAGGTGCGCAAACGTATCATCACCTTCCAAGACATTGGCACTCCCATGCACCTCGATGTACTCAGTCCAGAGCTGATAAACATGCTTCTTATCCCCAACAGAGGCATAGAAGCCCAAGAACTTTTGATACGCCCGCCGAGACCGTGTCTGGTGAAAAGTCGCCCAATCGCCCCAGAGCATTTCGATGCCAGGGAACTTGGTGTCCTTGGAGAGCATCGAGGCGTATGCATGGAATATCGTATGCAGGACTGCGTGACTTGGACAACTCTCTGGGAGTCCCCGGTAGATCTTGTATACTTGGGTCAGTAGAACCTTGCGATTTTGGTGAGCGCCCCTTGAGTTGCGAATAAATTCCTCAAATGCAAGGGGATCATCAGTCATGCGTAGCAGAGTCAGGACTTGGTGCTCCGGGCAGACTGCCAACGCTCGCCTCACAAGCAGCTTCTTTAACGACTGTATCCCTTTCAAGCTCTTGATTTTTTTTATATATGGCCTGAGTCCGATGACAATATCGGCAATGTTTGGAACTGTGCTCACGCGGCTCAGCTGACTGGTGATGCCTTGGAAATCCAAACGAGCAGCCATCTTGTCGTAGAGCAGCCAGAGATTGTACAAAGGTTGTCTTGACGGCGACTTCAAGGCTGCGGCGAGCATGAGATCGAATGCATTTACCAGGTACAATTGATCGATTTCGGGGTCTTGAAGCCCCTTTTTAAATATGTTTTGGGCCTGTTGAGTGTTTTGGAGGTTCATCTCGGCCTCAAGACCTGCCAAAAAGGAATAGCTATCCCAGCGGCTGGGGTCAAGCTTTTGAAAGAGCTCGGATATTTTCCAAGAGTCTGTAACTCGCCCCGTCTTGGACAGGAAGACAAGTGTTTGGCCCAGGTAGTGTTGCTTCGATTCTTCGTCGAGCAAGGTGTAATGATACCACACCTTGTCAGCATCTTCAGCATCATCCGAGATCAGTAGCTTCCTTAATTCCTCTAGGTGGTCGCCCTTCTCATCCCCGAAAAATTCAATGAGATCCTCTTGGGAGAAGCCACTTCCGTAACTGGCTTCTGCGGCGCCGGGTTGTTGTGAATCGGGAATTACATCATGACCAAATCTGGGCAGCTTCGGCTTGTCGTCTATGGAGCGATTCGGTTTGTCCGAAGTCCTGATTCTCCTCATTTGGACGGGCCTGACTGTCCCGTCTACTTTCCTGGCCTGCCCTACAGCAATGTTTGCAGCGTCGGATCTTTCATAGTCTGGTTCACGAGCTGGCGCTGAAGAGCTGTACAATCGAGGAGAGACTTTCGCAAATGTTGCTGATGGCTTGTAAATATCGAGGCGATCGGAAGCCACTGGACTGAAACGGCGCAGAAAAGCGACGGTGCCAGTGGGATACAAGAAATCAAGCAAGAAACTTGAGGCGCGCAAACTGGGATATCTCGGGTCCAGGGTGGTGGCGGCGTCTGAGGAAGCCGTGTCCATGCCGGAGTCGAAGACGCCATGCATTAGGACCTGCCATGCGTTGGTGAGCTCGACATCAGCAGCGCCATGCTGCCAAAAGCCAGTATGGAGCTGGCGCCTGCTCCTGAAAGACTTTGTCGCAACAGGGAGGACTCGTTGAAGGCCGCATGGTTCGAGGCTCGCCGCTGTCTTCTCCAGCATTGGAGAAGCTGTGTAACAGGCTGCCACCTTCGTCGTCCCTATTTTCAGACAATATACCAGGTCGTTGGAGGAGCAAGGGCGGGTGTTGTTGGGGGAGCTGTCATATCATTCTGGAACCTGAATGGGCCATTTCACATTAGCTCGGAACAAATTTCGAAAGGTCTGATTGCAGCACTAACAACGAATCATGAATGCGCGTTCGTGGCAAATTGCGGCCTCGGAATTGCAGTAAATACTCATTAGGCTGCTGTGTGGCTCTGACAGAGTCTCGTGCATTGAAGAATACCTACCTTGGGCACGCGGGTAGGAGGAGGATTTAGTTGGCAAATCGCAGCAAATGCTAGTTAATCCAGAGATCGAATGATGATTTGATTTTCTTCGCCGGCAGCCGGGGCGTGAACGCGCCGACATGTCCGATCCAAAAGCTTCCCCTGCTCCGTGAGTTCACTAACGTTGGACCCTGGCAGCCGACCCACCACGAGCAACTAGTTACATTGTAGCCACTCAAGCCACTGCTTATATCCTGCCGATATTTTGCCAGTTGACCTCACTGAACACCCCCCAATCCCGCCTTTGACTGGGCTAAATGTAGTTCATGAATTTTGGATTCACGTCAGTGATTAACCCCACCTATGTACCAAACGAGTCCATAACTGGGTACCCTAGCCTCAACGCTCCTCATCCCACTTGAACGACCACTTCCGATCGCGAGTTACAGAGCGGTGCACCGAGTGGCATGGTCTAAGGGTACGATTGCTGGTGGACTGCTCATTCGACCGCCCGTTATGGATATCACCAACTTCGTCGTCTCCTCCCGGAACCAGGCTCTCCTGTACGGAGACTACTCCACCTACCACAGGCAGCTTGGAAAGAAGCTCCTCAGCTGTCGCAAGAAGCTCAGTATTTCCGTCAAGAACCGGGGCAAGTTCACCAAGAAGGGCGACCATAGGGAGGTTACGCCCGAACAGATTGCAGAGAACCATGCCTACCTCCATCTCCTCCTGCTCACAGCTGAGCGGGACTGGGCTCATGCTATGGAGCTGAAGGCTGTCCACTCGACAGATGCAAAGGGAATTACCGGTCGCAGTCGAACCCATATTATATCGAGGCTCAACAAGGCCGCTCGAATCGCCGATCGATTGGTTGAGCTCTTGTCGGGCAGCAGCGCCAGCGGTGCCAATAACATTGATGTACTGGAGGCAAAGGCGTATGCCGCCCTCATCAGGGGTGCTGAGAGGTTTGAGAGACAGAATTGGGAGCAATGCTTGAAGAGCTACGCTACCACGCGTATAATATACAATGCTTTGTCCTCAGTTCAGAGCCCCGACACTGTCAAGGACTTGATGTCCGAAACCATTGACCCCTCTATACGCTATGCCGCATACCAGCTCAAGATTCCTCGAACCCAGGCTATACCGACAATCGCCAGGAAGGCTTTCCCTTCAGACAGTGCACTGCAGGCGGAGGTCAACAAGTTGGATTCCAATCTTCTAAAGCAAACGAGCGCGGATGCACAGAAGGACCAGGTTGGTGCTCCCAGTGCGCCTCAAACAATCGATTGGAGGTCTCGAAAGGTCAAGATCGAGGACGCCGCGATTGCTGTGGCCCTAGCGTCTACCGAAGCAGCGACAACACGACTTGCAGAACGACTTTCTTCGTCTGATGTTATTTTACCCAAGGAGATGGCCGCTGCCTACGATGAAGTCCTCATCGCCAGCCAGGATGTCGCAGACATAACGAAGCACGCAATCGACGAGTTGAAGGACGAGGGTGTCTCCCAGAATGACCCCAGAACTCAAAGTCTGCAGATCACTCGAACGGCCGTCAACTATCAGATGATCAGCTGGAGAATTGGACGTAATCGCGTGCTGAGCGGCAATCATGATGGTGCACTACTTGATTCTGCGCCCAACACTACCAGGAAAGCCAAGAAAGAGACAGAGAAGGAAACCGGTGCCAAAAAGCCTAAACATGAAGCACCAGGCCGCCAGATTGCTCGACTCAAGGAGAAGGTGGTTCTCTATGATGCTACGCTTCAAAGCTTGGATTCCATCAAGGACTTGCCTGGTGTCGCCGCGGACGAAGACCTCCAGAAGCAGTTGGACGCAACCTACAAGTACTTCCATGCTCTCAAGTAAGTCGCTCCATACCGTGTGATTAAACTGGCGATGCTAATCGAAATGATAGGTGTTTGTCAATAGCCCGGTCTCAATCGCTTGCTGGAAATTCAGTCAACGCCTTGGCACTCACAAAATATGCGCTGAACGAATGCCAGCAGTCAGCAAAATTCTTCGCAGACCATATGTCTACGGTGGAGGACGGAGCACCACTAAACATTGAGATTCGTGACAGCGATATTCACTTCCTGTCCAACCTCCTCAAGGGTGAACTTCAGCGATGTCGTGCCCTCGTAGAGATCGACAATGTGCGGGCCAAGTCACAGTCCACAGGCACCAAGACAAGCATTCCTCTGGTCCACCGACTATTCGAATATCCAGCAGAAGGTGTTGATCTCGAAAACTTAGTATCTTATCCTCCAAAGATGGAGTCAATTCCAGTCAAGCCTCTATTCTTCGATGTTGCTTGGAACTACATCGACTATCCCGGAAAAGCTTCCACTACGGCACCAGCACAGGTAGAGCAAAAGGTCGACCAAGACACCCCCAAAAAGAAGGGATGGTTCGGGTTTGGTCGAAGCTAGAAACTCGTATTATAGCGAATTTATACACTCGCGGTTCATTCGCGGGCTTACGACGATCTTGCAACCTGTGTAATAATCAATGCATGTAATGAATTATTATTTATGAATGCTTCCAAGCAAGTCAGTGTCTCAACGAGATACTCGGGATGCCGCCTGTCGGGGAATGGACAGTTTTCAGGCCACTGGTCATCCCTTGCTACGAACGCCTAACGACATAACAACCGTAAGTTTTATGACGCGAATACCAAATATTATCATATCACAATGAGAGGCCACAAGTCTTCTGGTAGCACGTCACGATTGATGGAAAGCGATAGTCAGCCTGTCGCAGCTCCAGGTTCGCCTCGCCGGACAGTGAATACACGGATCAAGCCTGCGACCCTGCCGGTATACAACGACCAGAAGCACACGACTCAAAAACAAGTCCCACTATGGCTATTCATATCATCTATATGCTTTTTTGTGATTACTCTAACTCTTGGTCTGGGCCTAGGCCTCGGATGCGTCTCACACATGTCGAGCATTCTCGCACCATCGCCTTTCAACTACAGCAGTTACTACGGGATACCAGAGCACCCGAATATCGTGCCCATCGAACGTCTAGTCAACAGCACAGAGCTTGATCTTAAGACGGGCCTCGAAGTTTCAAAACTATTCAACGTTCGGGAGTATATCTTCAACATTACCGAAGCCCTCGCCGCGCCCGACGGCTTCCAAAAGCCTATGATCCTCGTCAATGGACAAGCACCTGGACCCCTGATCGAGGCTACCACCGGCGACAAGGTCCGTGTGCACGTCAACAATATGATGGGCAATCGGAACACGACCATCCATTGGCACGGCATCAATCAGCACGGGTCGACCTGGATGGACGGCGTGGCGGGCATCAGTCAATGTGGCATCCCACCCGGGCAGAACTTCACCTATGAATTTGTCATCAAGGATCAGAGGGGCACGTATTGGTGGCATGCACATCTAAGCGCGCAGTACACGGACGGAGTTTATGGTCCCATCGTCGTTAGAGACCCCGACGAAAGAATACCAAGGACGGATGAGGAACGACTGGTATTTCTAGGTGATGTATATCACACTTTTGGGTCAGTGGTACGTGTCCCGTATTTTCTAGCACTCTTTAAAATCTCTGTAGGGAAAACTCTCATGTTGACTCGAGCAGCTCCTTGAAAGTTACCTCAAACCGACCTCGAAATGGGTGGCTTACGAGTCCGGCGTTGAGCCCCTAGCGGACAATATCTTGATCAACGGCCAGCACACATATAATTGCTCCGTGACATCGTCCACTTATCCGCCCGACCCGGCGTCGCCTTTTATGACGAACTGTACCGGCGGGCAACTGTATCACACAAGGGCCCGCAAGACCCAGACTATCCGGTTTCGCCTGATCAATAGCTCTTCGTTCCTGAGCTACTGGTTCAGTATCGACAATCATACTCTGTCAATTGTCGAGCTCGACGGTGTGGAGATCGAGCCTATCAGTTCGAGGGGCGTGTACTTGAATGTCGGCCAGCGTGTTTCTGTGATCGTCACGGCAAACCAGACGGCGGGAAACTACTACATACGCGCTACTCTACCGCAGACATGTTTCCTGCCGTATGCCCCGTACACATCGACAGCTCTGGAGAGCACCGGCTACGCTGCTCGTGGCATTCTGTCATACGATGATACTCCGTTAGATGCGGAGCCAATCGGCGTCAGAGGCAACGTGTCGAATCCGTACGGAATCGAGAACAATGGTGTACGAGGCGATGTCTGGGAGGGCTGCGACGATATGCCGTTCGATATGCCGCGGCCGATGAGGAAGATGAATGCAGTCGAGGTGGGAGAACGCAACTACCAATACATTGGATATATGTTCAGACAGGCCCAGAATGTCAATCGGATCTTCATCAACAAGGCACGTTTCCCTTTCGTATAAGCTAAGACTTCCCCGTCTGCGATCTGGCAAAGGTCACGGCTAACAAGACGTTGTAGACAGCCTACTCACCCCTCGAGGGCAATGCAACGATTTGGAAAGCGATAGACCAGAGGTTCAGCGCAGACGAGGAAGGGTCGTATCATAGCTGGGACTTTGGCTTAAATCAGCAGGTTTTGCTCTTTCCAGACGCAGACAAGGGTGCTCAGGTCGTGATCAATTCCGAAGACGCCATGGAACACCCATGGCATATGCAGTATGTCGTCTCCCTTGTGCCTAAGCATTGAGCTCCCCACCCCCTTCCCTTTCTATGCCCCCTCCCCTATCAAGCAAAAGACCAGGATTCAACTAACCAGGCCAGCAGCGGGCACACATTTCAAATAGTAGGCTGGGGCCCAGGGTCCTACGGCTCCCAGCCCAACGGCACGCATTGGAATCTCCAGAACCCAATGCGGCGAGATACCCTTACCATCCCGGCACAGAGCCACGTCGTCCTGCGCTTCATGACCGACAACCCGGGCCTTTGGGCACTACATTGCCACGTCGCCTGGCATATGGAAGGTGGCATGCTTGTTTCACTTGCCGAGAGACCGGCCGACCTGGCAAGGATGGTGCAGGATATGGACCCGGAGACGAGGAGACGGAGTACGGGATTCTGTGGTACTCACAGTTAGGCCCCATGTAGGAGTTCATGCAGATAAATCAGTTCACGAAGCACTAATGATAACTACAGCCTCTCTTAATCGGCATGGTTGGATTTCGTGTTTTGGTTGAACATGTAGGTTCGAGCATGATGGTTTTTCATGATATAACACTGTCTAGACTTCGAAGCTTTGCAAACTGTTGCTCTTGCATGGGCAAGTAGATTAAACAATACTGCAGAGGCGACGATGTTATGTTCGGAGATTGCCCAAGTATTGATTTTTCGTGATGATAGTCGACTTGATCAATAGAAGCAGAGAGAGAGTATCACCATCTTATGGGGAGAATTTCAAGTGTTTTGAGAGGGGATTCATTATTAAGTTTTGAATGCTATACGCCTCGCCTTTATTTACACAGAGCTCGACCGCGAGCCGCCCTTCCAGATGCTGCCATTCATATCATTCAGAAACCGTGTTGGAGAAAACCTCTTCCAACTGACAGGCAAAAAGCTTTTGATGTCATCTCAGAACGCCCCAATCCAGTCCGCAATTTATCAACACAAAGCTTCCGGAAACGTGGCTGAAAATGAAGAGCGGTAATATGAGTACAGGGTGGAAGTACAAGTATGAAGTGAGAAGGCGCTGTGATCCCCCGCCTCATATAGTGGTATCTAAAACAAGAAAGAGAAAAGTCTCAGAGAGATATTTTACGGCTTCTTCTCATCCTCGGGCTTGGCCTCCGAGGAGCCCTCGGTGCTGCTGGATTGCTCACCACCCTCGGCACGAGCCTTGTGCATCTTGTCGAAGAGGTTCAAGCTAGCCATCTGGAGCTCGTCGGTCTTCTCCTTGATCTCAGCTGAGGTAGCAGTGCCCTCGCCAGACTGGCTCTTGCTGACAAACTCGCGGAGGGAGCTGATCTTCTCACGGATGCCATCAGCCTCAGTCTTGTCGAGTCTGTCGGCGAACTCGTTCAGGGCTTTCTCAGTATCGTTCAAGACACTGTCGGCGCGGTTGGCAGACTCAATAGCTGCCTTGCGCTCCTTATCAGCCTCAGCATACTTCTCAGAGTCCTGAACCATCTGTTCGATCTCAGAGTCAGAGAGACCAGAGCCTGATGCAATGGTGATGGACTGATCCTTGTTGGTACTCTTGTCCTTGGCGTGGACGTGGACAATGGAGTCGGCATCAATGTCGAAGGTAACCTCGACCTGAGGAACACCACGGTGGGCCGGGGGGATTCCAACAAGCTGGAAGTTGCCCAGGAGCTTGTTGTCACGAACAAGCTCACGCTCACCCTGGTAGACCTTGATCTCGACAGCAGTCTGGAAGTCAGCGGCAGTGGAGAAGACCTGCGACTTCTTGGTGGGGATAGTGGTGTTGCGGTTGATAAGACGGGTGAAGACACCACCGAGAGTCTCAATACCGAGCGACAGAGGAGTGACGTCGAGGAGCAAGAGGTCCTTGACCTCACCAGACAGGACAGCACCCTGGATAGCAGCACCGATGGCGACAGCCTCGTCAGGGTTGACCGACTTGGCAGGGTCCCGTCCGAAAATGTTCTTGACGGACTCGGAAACCTTGGGCATACGGGTCATACCACCCACGAGGATGACCTCCTGGATATCCTTGGCTTGGAGACCAGCATCCTTCAGGGCCTTGCGGACAGGCTCGATAGTCTTAGTGATCAGAGGATCCATCATGCGCTCAAGCTCAGATCGGGTCATCTTGCTGTTGATGTGCTTAGGACCAGAGGCGTCGGCAGTGATGAAAGGCAGAGAGATGTCAGTCTGGAGGGAAGAGGACAACTCGATCTTGGCCTTCTCAGCAGCCTCGCGGATTCTCTGGATAGCCATGCGGTCGTTGGACAGGTCGATACCGGACTCCTTCTTGAAAGTGTTGACGAGGTGGCGAACCAAGAAGATATCAAAATCTTCACCACCCAAGTGGGTGTCACCGTTGGTAGACTTGACCTCGAATACACCGTTCTGGATTTCGAGAACAGAGATATCGAAAGTACCACCACCAAGATCGTAGACAGCGACAACACGGTCGGCCTCCTTCTCAAGACCGTAGGCCAGGGCAGCGGCGGTAGGTTCGTTGACAACACGGAGGACGTTCAAACCAGAGATCTGACCAGCATCCTTGGTGGCTTGACGTTGCGAGTCGTTGAAGTAAGCAGGGACAGTGACAACGGCGTTCTTGACAGGCTTGCTGAGGTATGCCTCGGCAGTCTCCTTCATCTTGTTGAGGACGAAACCACCGACTTGCGAAGGAGAGTACTTCTGGCCACGAGCCTCAACCCAAGCATCGCCGTTGGTGTGCTGAACAATCTTGTATGGCACCTCCTTGATGTCACGCTGAACCTCAGCATCGGTGAACTTGCGTCCAATCAATCGCTTGGTAGCAAACAGTGTGTTCTCGGGGTTGACGACGGCCTGACGCTTGGCGGCGACACCGACTAACCGTTCGCCGTCTTGGGCGAAGGCTACTACTGATGGTGTTGTTCTGGCACCTGTTGCGTAGGATGTAAGCATATAGGCGGCGTGAGGCAGAAGAGCTTCCGCGACTTACCCTCTGAGTTCTCAATGATCTTGGGGACCTTTCCCTCCATGATGGCAACGGCGGAGTTGGTGGTACCTACGGCAACATGTTAGCAGTGTGCCCCAGTGCTCACCGTGTGCGACTATGTTGGCGACTTACCCAAATCGATACCAATCACGGCGCCCTGAACCTTCCCTTCTGTGGACTCATAACGAGCAAAGCTCGAGCCCAGGGGCTTTCGCATCGGCGCAGCCCATCGTGCTGCTGTGGTTGCTCTGGGAAGCTGTGCACAACGTCTGTCAGTTCAAGTTCGAATGGGTGGTTGCCAAGTGTGATGGCGTGCAGTGAGAGGTGGCCGCTGGAAGACGGCAGCAAAACGCCGGAACGGTGACTTACAGCTCTGGAGAAACGCGCAGCCAGCATCTTGTCGGCTCTTGGTTCTATTAATTACAAGGGGGTAGAAAGAAGTCTCAGGATGAGAAGAATGAATGCGCGATGGGAAGGAAGAGGGGGTGGTAGTTTACAGGAGGGAAATGGGTGAATTGGTAGGGAGGATGGATGGCAAGATTGATGATGGTTATGTAGAAGGGGTTCGGGGTCAACTGAAGAAAATTTCTACTGAAATTTGGAGGTGAAGCACGGGCCATTAGCCGCTATCTAAGGCAGCCCGGGATGCTCCCCTGGCTTGTTGGAGCTCCTCGCCTGCTTCTACAGTTTTCCATTTGCTAGGGGTTTAATGGGGCTTCGGGTCGAGGCGGAGACGGGCGGCAATACCGAATCGCGTCTAGAATAGCAAAGTCCGAATGGTGACGTGCTATTCATGAATTTGATCAATTGTCGCTCATTATTCCATCATGTAGATTGCCTTGAGTGCGTCGACGTGAATCACACCCATACGTGAATTTCCATCTCATCTCCTGGCTAGGCTTCAGGCGACTCACGCCCAGCACTGCAACATACATAGCTTCTCGTCAAGCAAGGGACTACCGGGCTGCCGGGTATAAGCTCGCCTGCTTGACTGCTTCACGCGACGGGAGCCGGTGCCAGGGACAAGAGGCAGGAGGATGGATCCCTTCTTCCATAGCTCAAGAGCTACCAGGCCCGAGGCAGAGCTTCAGCCACAGAAGAGCTGCAACAAAGCCACATACCGTGAGACATAACCAAGCTGACGGCGGCCTTGTTGTTGTTGGTGGCATTGTCGAGGCCGCTCGCATTGTTCATGAAAACAACCGTTTCTGTTATAGATGATGGGCGACTTTGGCCTCACTTGACCTGCAGTTAAGAGGCGCCGCACCCAATGATGACTGGGTGTTTGCGCCCTTGAGGCGAGTACCCGCTGCAACAGCTTGCATTACAAACTCAATGTTCCTGTGCTCGGCTTTGTCACGCGTTGGACGCATGCATTTGTAGAGTGCACATATTTTATCCGGATGATAGCTCGGCTGTCGATCCAAGGCTTTCATTCACAAGGGTGTGATTGGCTATCGCACAACTATCTGCCTTGTAGTCGATTGCACTTATGCTCTGAGCCAACGGTCGCGAGTACTTGTAGATCATTTTTGCCCGGGTGGTTGTTATGTTAGTAAGGCTTTCATAGAGTTTGGCGTCGCTCGGCCAGTTGACTAAGAACGTCATAAGCTTTCCGCTACAGCTACAACACTCAATACTCCGCAACACGACCTCATTTCTTAATTCGTATGTCTTTGTGTCTTGATTGAAAAAGCCTCCTAAAATCCCACACAAGTGAAAAAAGCTGCCTCTTTGCGTCCGAGACCTGCCACAGCCCGACTGCCGCCGAGCTTTCAGAAGCTCTCCCGTTCGCCCAGCGCCACCTTCCCTCGTCGTCCACTCTATCCTACATCCTTTGTCTTGACATACTGCACAACCCGTCAACGGACTACACGCAGCTCGTCGACCACGCGACTTGATGAACCACCTCCACCCGCTTGACCATCGCCATTGCCCGGCATCATGGTCCTCTTGTTCACGGACAAGTGCGTTCTACCTTGCGGCGTCTACTGCCACCTTACTTGTCGGAACTTTGCTGACTATGTTTAGCTGTTGGCCAACTGAGAATCTGATTCTCAAGTCCGGGCGCAAACATTATCGCACCAACATCGCTCCGTGGTAGGCAATTTCTTCCATTCCTGTCCCCACACATGGCTCACCACCGCAAGTAGGCATTGGCAGCTACGGTCCTTAATCAGCGCCGAAGGCAACAACACCGTCTACTTCCCGACCGGAGTCAACAACAATTACATCACACGACTGAATACCGAGACCCGCGAATCCGAAACTATCAAGATCCTCAGCTTCCATCCCCGATGCTTGGTCGCTCAGGGCGGCTGGGTATGCTGCGGCGGCGAGAACGGAGAATTTGCTGTCATCAAAGACGTCGACCAGCATGGAAACAATGAGAATAGGACCCGTACAAACGTTGATGATGCGCTCAGCAGTAATTTCCAGTCTCAGCTCCGATCTCTTGAATCGCCTCCCGGAAACGACCCCTCTCTAAACTCGTCCTTCAGCAGGGAAATGTTCAATCTTCTGGAGCAGAGATTAAACGGACCTGCGAAGACATGGACCTCGTCAAATCACAAGTACGGTTCCGAGCGTGTGAATTGTATAACAATCTGGGAGCCTCCCAAGGCGACTTCATTGTTTTCAGCCAGCACTGGTCATTATGCCACGCCCGTCGCCGTTCTGTCCAACAATGACAAGACAGTCACCATAGTCGGTCTGCACGACGGGGAATTCCTCGACGAAATAGACCTGCCGGATTGTGTCAACCGGAGTATCATATCCCCAGATGGCACTATGCTAGCCAGTATTTGCGATGACCCGTTCCTCTACCTGCATACGAGGAAACCAGTCAACAAGGGCAAGATTGGCGAATACTATGAATGGAAACTGCTTCCTAGGGTTCGCCTGGAGTCGCCAGCAAAAAATGCGCGTGATGACTGTAGAGGTTCCTTCGCCGCCTCTTTTTCCCCTTCCGGGCGGTACCTAGCCATTGGAGTTCAGAATGGCACAGTCAGAGTCTTCGACGTCGCAGCCCTGCAGAGCCCGGACTCGGATCCCCATGTTGCATCGTTTGCGACGAGCCGGCATCCCGAGGTCCATGGCGCTGTGCGGGATATGGCCTTCTGTCCCGGCCCTTATGACCTATTGGCGTGGACTGAACATCGCGGACGGATTGGTATTGCAGACGCACGTAGTAACTTCACCCAAAGGCAAATCATCAGCTTAGATCAACAAGACGATTATGAGCACCTGTCTCTGAATGATAGGAGCACTATCGATCCTCGCTTGTTGGAGCAGAGAAACTCGTCGGAGCAAGGAAATGGACGCAGCTCATCTCATCTCGCGAGACTGCTGAGCCAAGCAAACTCTCCACAGCCACCTGCACACACAACGTCAAATGCGGAAGTCACGGAACGAGTGAACCATCCATTCACCTCGGAAGAAACAGCGATCTTGGATGCACTGGCAGACCAACGTCGGCGACGTGAGGCACAGGAAGCACGGGAGCAGATTGCTCAAGAGATCGCCAGGGGAGGCACATCTTGGAGATCCTCACTATGGGCTGAGCGTGTAAGTCCACCACCACAAATATCCTCGTATTATTCATCCGCCGAAGTCCGGCCAACGCCCTTATCACCTGAGGGCCGCACATTTAGAGATCGGGCCATCAATCAAGTGGACATTGCGCTCACCATTGCACGACAGCGAGAAACACTTACACGCATACTCGAGCGGGAGCGACGCGATGCTCGAGACGCGCACCGGACGGCTGTCGGTCAGAATCCCTCTGCAGCTGAGCAGGAACGCGAAAGGCGTGCTCCAACACCAAGGAGGAGAAGCTCTATCATGCAGGCACTGAACCAAGAGTCTGATCGTGCAGTTGGAGGGGCACCATCCACGCTGAGCCGGATACAATCATCTGGCAACAACGAGACTGGGGGATCGCGGGACTCTCCGACCCCATGGTCTTCTGGGAGGCTCACTTCTGGTTGGGCCGACCTCGAAGCGTTGTACAACATCACCAGTGGAGATGGCCCTGGCTCATCCGACAACATTCGGGTGCAGCCCAGTCGCACGCGGCGCGCAATTCCTGTGATCAACGATGCATGGAATGATGATCTTGCCGGGTTCGGGACCCGGCGGAGTTACCCAAGGCTAAGCAGTCGTGATCACACCCAACATCCCGATGATACAGCAGGCTTGACCTGGAGTGACGATGGCCTGACCTTGTAAGAGCACCTCTCGCACTCGACGACTATAGAAACTAACGCAGAGTTGTAGATGGGTTGGAGCCGAGGATGGCGTCTATGAATTCAAGATCAACCTTCAGGGACGCAAAACGTTCCCCGAGATCACTCTTCGTTGATCAGTCAATCCTGGACCTGTACACTTGTATTTGCGAACCTAGGCATCTTAGGCATTTGGCGTTTTTGGAGTATCTTGGCATCAGCGCGGTACGGTCGGGCAATTTGCACAAGCCCTAAGCTGTCTTTGAGGCGAATTGGAGTCCCGTTGCAATCTTGTTCTTCTTAAAAGTTCGCACACTTGGGGTATGCGCCGCTCTTTCCCAGGTGGCCAAGCTAGCATTTCACCTGTTTTTGGCCGCCGTTTGGGGACGCTCTTTCCTTTCAGGATCATGGTGCAAATGTAAATACCATAGTGTACCCATTGACACAAGCACGCTTGCTAGTCTGCGACTTCCTCACTTTGTAATTGGTTATATGTTTGACGTGCAGTATGTCCGATGACCGGATGGTGTGAGTACCTGTAGTCTAAAGTTGGATGGATGCTGAGGTCAGCCAATGACAACCCCGGATGCATGAAACGACTATAAGTGAGGTCATCCGCCACTAGCAAAATCTCTCGATTGAACTCTCCAGCATTCTTCAATACAATGCTGGGAGGAAGCTTGCGCCGCCAATTGCTGGGCCAATCTCGGGCCTCGATCTGTCGTTCGTTTTCTAGCACATCCCGCGCGAGTGCAGATTTTACTCATGTTGTAAGTTTGTATCTAGTCTAGAGATTTAGCGTGTCACTCATGAAAGTTCCGGCATCACTGGACAAGATCAAACACTGAGGGACTCCTGACACTGCTTCTGAGGCTGGAAGGAATCCCTGCTCGAGGATTGCCATGCTTACCATGTCTCTTAGGTCATTGGGGGCGGCGTGATCGGCCTAGCCGTCTCTCAGCGCCTCGCGACATCCCACCCAGACAGCACCACCCTGCTGCTGGAGCGACACGCCCAGGTCGGCACAGAGACGTCTTCACGCAACAGCGAGGTCATCCACGCGGGTCTATACTATGGCGCGACGTCCCTGAAGACCAAGCTCTGCGTCCGTGGCAAGGAACAACTCTACGCGTTCTGTGAAAAGCACGCAGTGCCCCACCGCCGCACGGGCAAGTGGATCGTCGCGCAGACCGACGAGGAGCGTGAGGCGCTGGAACGCCTCCATGTTTTCGCCAGGGATGAGATTGGCGTCCCGACGCGATGGGTCAACGAGGAGGAGCGCGGGAGAGAGGACCCAGAGGTCACGGCTCGGACGGGCATACTGGAGAGTACGACGTCGGGAATCGTCGACTCGCATTCCTTGATGCTGACGCTACATGGGCTGTTTGAGGAGCAAGGCGGGGTCACGGCGTTGAACTCTACGATAGCTGCCATTGAGCCCTTGGGTGGCGGAGGAGGGCAGAAACCTGGTAGCCAAGGATGGCGTCTTACAGTGAGAGATGTTGAGACGGGCGAGGAAAGCTCCATCGAGACCGAGACGCTTATCAACTGTGCCGGTCTGGGAGCTGCCGACATACACAACATGATTGCGCCGCCGGAAAGACACATGAAACTCTATTACGCAAAGGGCAACTATTTCTCCTATGCCTCCTCACATCCCAAAGTCAAGCGCCTTGTCTATCCCATGACCATGCCCGGCGCCGGCGGGTTGGGGACACATCTGACGCTCGACATGGCGGGTCGGATCCGGTTTGGCCCGGACGTGGAATGGGTGGATGATCCCACGGATCTCGCGGTCAACGACGAACGACTGCCGCTGGCGATCCAGGAGATTCACAAGTATCTGCCTGGGGTGGATGAGAGCGCGTTGGCCTCGGACTATGCTGGGATTCGACCGAAGTTGGGCAAGGCGGGCGCCGTGGGCCAGGGCAAAGGGTTCCTAGACTTCTATATCAAGAACGAGGATGGTTACGAGGGCTGGGTCAACCTGTTGGGAATGGAGAGTCCTGGGCTGACGAGTTGTTTGGCGATTGGAGACTTGGTCGAAGAGATGATGTATGGAAGTCAGAAGGCTCAGAAATGAGTCCAGTCTTGAGAATGTGCTCAAATGGCCCCGGGAGAGGACGTATACAACTATTCATAGGAGATGCATTCCAGTTTTTGCGGAGCACCGTGGGAATAGGTCTAACAAGAAATAGACATATAGTTAAGCCACTTTCAAAGTACAAGGTATCTGTAAGATCGTACCGAAAGCAAACGCCAGGCCCTTCGGCCTGTCAGGCCGAAAATATATTAGTCTCATGTGACCCAATGACTCCAGTGGTTAGTTAGTATGCAGCAGTATGATCTTCGGCAACTCAAATCACTTGACCCGAGAGTTGATGTCAAGCATGCATGCAGTAGTTCTCCGGTTCGCCATGCATCAACATATGTTACGTAGTGAAGGTACGCATTATTTGCAGTCTAATTTCAACTCGCTAATCGATCCACCGAGAACCGAGGAAGACCACGGCTGTAACGAGCGCCAGTCGGACTGCCAAGAGGCTATCACAATTGCTCTCATGAAGTGTGGGTTGAATGGCAAGAAGACATGCTGGAGTCTTTCTGTAAAAATCATACAAGCTTCGAAAACTCGACGGTAAATGATGGGCGGCCAGGTGTCAGATGTATGAAGTCGTGATCGAATCTCGCGGTGTCCTTTCGCCCATCTGCCTATGAGATGACAACGGTGCCTGGCCCAATTCAGTCGTCGCCCCTGGAACCATCCCATCTTGCGTTCTTGGCTTACTCCCCGCGCCCCCCGCAAATCCATTCCACCGGAAGAAATACCCTGCTATAATTTCTCCATCCAGCAAGCTACCCCAGTATGCCCAGTATGGGGTAACATACAGGGTGCTCAATTTGGGGATCAAGATTGGGGTAAATGCTGGAGCTATATAATGTTGATCATCATCACATCGTCGCCATGGACCAAGGATTGCCGGTCGCTCCAGGTCCCCTCCGAATTCTTGCAGTTAGCCAGGGCTCAGTCAAGTGGAAAGTGAATAAGATATAGTCAGTTGTTCATATGCGGTCCTCACTGCTCTCGCTGGCGGGCGCGCCAGCTCTGGCGCTTGCTGCGCTCAACACGACCGAGACTTCCTCCCAGGTGATAATCTCCAATGATCGCCTCTACGCCAGCGTCTCCAAGTCGTCCGGCTCCGTCGAGGCGCTCACACTAGACGGGCAGAACCTGCTCGGCACGAAGTCCGGGTCCACGGGTATCGGGCCCTACTTGGACTGTTACTGCATCCCGTCGGGGTTCTGGACGCCCGGGAGCTCGGCGCCTACGTATGAGTTGTACAACGGGACGGACTCGACCGGGACCGCGTATGGCGGTATCAAGATGTCGGACACGTACGCGCCGACGGGACAGGTCCTAGAGACGTACTGGTTCCTGCGGGATGGAGAGACGGGTCTGCACATGTTCGAGCGGCTCGCGTACTACAACGAGACCACTCCGTTCCTGAGGAACTTGCAAGGTACGCAACTGGCCCTTGGCGGTATGCATATCGCCCGCGACGGGGGTCGTCCAGTTGGGGATAGTGAGGATCTAACCATCGACAGAGTTCCGAACCTTGTTCAGACCAAACTCGGCAATCTGGACACACCTACTTACCAACGAGGAACAATGGGCGCCACTACCGGGCAAGGCGGCGATAGCCAGTGAGATCGTAGTTCGTAAGTGTACCGGGACCTTTGGGGCCTGAAAATTGTAATGAATTTGGCTTGCTAACCGCCTGGTCCTATGCAGAGGATGCTACGTGGTATCTTGGAACTACGCCAGATGATGCTTATGTGCAGCAAGAAGCCGACTACTTCACCAAGTATACATTCCAGGACACTTGGAGAAACAATGATGTTCACGGACAGTGAGTCTCGCGTCTCCTGTTGAATAATTATTGTTTACTAATTATTCGTTAGATTTGCCGATGGCACGCAGACCTCGGACAACACAACCTATGGCGCTTGGCTGGTAATGAACACCAAAGACACCTACTTTGGCGGTCCTTTACACTCTGACCTGATGGTCGATGGGATCGTGTACAACTACGTGAGAATTCTGCTTTATCAGGTACCAAACCAGCGTATATTGACATAAATCCAGATCGTTTCGAACCACCATGGAGACCAAACAGTAAGTGGGGAAAATCTGTATCTTCTGATTGAACATTTCGATGAGATTAGATTTCATTGGAGCAATGATGAGATTTGCATGAACTCTCACTGATTAAATTATAGCCAAATATCACAAATGGATTCGACCGCACATTCGGCCCTGTGAGCACCACCTTGTATACCGCCATTGGTCATGTAATGCTAACTAAAACAGCAATACTACCACTTCAATCACTTGGCCGAAGGCACCACGATCCTCGAGTCTCGGGCTGACGCAGCTCAATATGCAGACCCATCCTGGAACTCTGATTTCTACGACTCTATCGCACAATACATCCCCAACTACGTCACAACCTCGGAGCGTGGATCACTCAATGTCCAGATCTCCCTGCCCGCCAGCGCCGAGAAGCCCATCGCAGTCCTAGCTCAGAACGCCATCGGCTTCCAAGACAATGTCTTCGATACCAAGGCGTACCAGTACTGGGCCGAGATCGACGCGACCGGTGCCGCCGCGATCCCGCGCGTCAAGGCGGGGACGTACCGGCTCACAATCTACGCCGAAGGCATCTTCGGTGATTTCGTCCAGGACGATATTGTCATCACCGGCGGTGAGGAGCAGAGCGTTAGCGTGGAGTGGAGCGAGGAGAGCGAGGGCACCGAGATTTTCAGGATTGGCACTCCCGACAAGAGTTCTGGCGAGTACCGCCACGGATACGAGAGGGATGAGACGCACCCGCGACACCCTGAGGAATACCGAATCTACTGGCCCGTTTACGATTTTGTCGACGAGTTTCCCGAGGGCGTTAGCTACAAGGTTGGGGAGAGCAACTTCTCAACCGACCTGAACTACGTCCACTGGAGTGTCTTCGGGGGATACGGCAACTCGATCCGGACGACACCGTATGCTGGCGATGGCAACGTGAACAACTGGACCATCACGTTTGACCTGGAGCAAGAGCAATACCAGAATGCGACCGAGGGGACCTTCACCGTTCTGCTGGCCGGCGCCAAGACCGCAGCCGGCAACACGGACGTGTACAATGCCTCGGAGCCTCATTCGAACCTCCAGTACACGGTCAACGTCAACGGCGAGGATCTCGAGCCTTGGGTCATCCCGTACTACCAGAGCAGCTCCTGTGCTGTGCGGTCGGCGGTGATCTGCTACAACATCGGACACAAGTTCAAGTTCCCTACTGAGCTTTTGCTAACTGGCGAGAACACTTTCATTCTTAGCCTCCCATACAACGCTACCGACTATGTGAGTACATGCTTTTCTCGACTCCCATTTTCCTTGAGCGCTATGGACTTGTCCGAGGTTTTGCTTTGTGTTGAGCTGGAATGCCCTCTTACGAGAATCATTGCTTACCGCGCCGAACTCTAGGAAAGTGCAGTATTGACTCCGTCAATCTACGTGCAGTACGACGCATTACGCCTCGAAGTTAGCTGAACTCTCTGATAGCTCGGGTAGATATGCCAATGATGGGTGTCAGGGCTATGATAAACGACGAATTTTTTGAAAACAAAAACAATAATTATAAAAAAGAATTGCCTCTTTCCAGTGATCGTTGCTAGAAAACATTTTTTTCACCTCAAAAGCGGCCAGCGGACTTTTTTGCGCAAGTAGACGTCTTCGCAAATCAATCCTACAGCTTATATCAATAACCATGGAACGAGTATCATGTACTTATAGAGCTTCGGTCGTATTAGAATATTCGTCCACGATGACGTTTGATCTATCCAGAGTTAGAGAAATGTCTAAAATAAAAAGTAAGAATTACAGAGAGAATGGTTTTCTAGGGGATTGTCTCTAGTCAATAACAGTGTACTCTACACGGAAGGGGGGAAACACCAAAAAGCTTTTTTCCTTATGCCAACACCCGAATGCATGGTATACAATATATCGGACATTTCTTCGATCCACCTCGATATGCTCACTTCCGCAACTTCCTAGAAGCTCCTGGTCTCGCCAACCTTGCAGATGTCAAATACACCCTCCTCAGCGATGCCTCTCCTCCTCAGCGCCTCCTTCAACAGCTTCGGCGGCTCCCGCAGATCTTCAGTCGTCAGGATCCACGTGCCCCAGTGGATCGCCATCGCCCTCTTGCACTGCGTATCTCTGAACATCTCCACGGCGTCATAGGGGTTGCCGTGCATGCCCGAGAACAGACCGCGCGGCGCATAAGCACCGATAGGAATCAGACCAAGATCGAATGGACCCCTGAGGTTGCCGACCTGCGCGAACTGGGGGTTCGTCGGCAGCTTGTCGTATGGGTGTTCATAGTCGTCTACATCGGCCGGTAGCTTAGGAACCGCGCGATAGCCCGTGTCGCCGAGGAACAGAACTGATTTTTGCGACTCAGGTGCGGCTGCAGATCCAGAGGCCACGGCCCACGAACACCAGAGCGTCTTGTCCCGGTCAAAACCGTTACGGCCGGAACTATGTTGGCATGGAAGACACGAGATGCGCGCCGTGATGGGTTCCGTCGCCTTTTCCTCCGTCCCCTTTTCGGGAGTTAATGTCACTTCCACGTCTTCCCACCAGTCGCATTCTGTGACATTGTTGCCAAGTCCTGTCTTGACAAACCAATCCTTCAAGCCCAAACCGACGAAAAAGTGAGCCCGTGGGAAATTCTTGTGGATGGTCTTCACACTATCCACGCTCAGATGGTCATAATGAGAGTGCGATATACACACGGCGTCCACGAACGGGAGTTCCGAGATCTCGCAAGCGGGTTGTGTGTACCTCTTGAAGCTGGCTGACTTGATGGGTGCGCAATGGTCCTCGAAGACAGGATCAAAGAGCACGCGCAATCCGGAAGGGTACTCCACGTAGTAGCAGGCATGGCCAAGCCAGGTGGCTCGCAGTTCTTGACTACCTTCTACACCTGTTCTGCTAGATAGTAGCTGTGGCCGAACGACGTCAACGACGTCACTTTCTGGCTTCGGGAAAGGGGAGCGCCCAAAGGTGTTACTCCTGATTCCGTGTTAGCTATTCGCATGCTTTTGTTTACTCTCGCATATGTATGCGTGCGGGCATCTGTAATGATGAGTAAACAGAAAAGGGGAGGCAACAAACCACATCATCCCGAAGATATCCCACATGTTTGGTGGCACGTAGGACTCGTGCGGATTCATGAATTTTGTGGTTTTGCCGGAGTTATCCTTCACATGGTGCGTCTGCGTTGTCGCATCCTCGGGCACTGGGCCAAGCCGGCTGGGTTGTGTTACCGTGGTGGAAAACATGGCTGCAGAGAGCGCCGCAAGCGTGGAATCTGCTCTCTTGGTATACCGTCGGTGCTGATGGTTTGAGCCCGGTCGGAAGCGTCGTCTGGTAAAGAGGCGGAAGAGGGTACGCATGGGGGATGGTTGTATCCGAGGGGGAACGGGGACAGAGCAGAGTGTGGGCTTTCGTATGATCTTAAATGTCAGGTGGTGCAAGGAATGTGGTATGCGTATATCATGCAGGTCGTGTGTGCCAACGTGTGATTAAGTCCGGCGCTGATTGATCCGCGTCTGGATAACACGACAGATTGGCCAATTCCCACGGGTTTGGCGAGAAGGTCAAGATACTTGATTCGCCCTGAGTTCAAGATTCTCTTGTACGCAATTCTCCCGCGCAGTCTCGGAGTTAAGACATGCTGGAGTTACAGAAAGTCGGCGTAACCGCTGTCCGCACGACTGCGGAAACCCCGTTTTTAGCTTAGTCTTTTCAAGGTTTGCGAAAGCGAGGGTCTTGCCGTCATCTACTCCATCGCACTTGCAATGGGACCCGCAGCGTACAACTAGATTGTGGGCGTTCTTCTAACAGGAGTATAACAGCAAGCCATTGACCAAGGTCGGAACATGATAGTACGCGATGATATGACACAAGTTATACCTCGGTCTTCCCACTATGCCGCCAGCCTACGCGGTAGTGCATATGCGAACACTAGTGCGATCTACGCACCGTACCTTCAATTGGCGGCACCAGCATTCAATGGAGGAAATGTATTTGTGGTATATGGTCCAGGAGAGCAGAAGTGCATTTTATCTAATACAAGGCATAGGGTAAAGAGAACCATATATTTTCGGGCACGTCAATATTTTTGGCGGCCCAGTTGGTTTGCACGTCTCATTGCCTAGAGGCGACTGCGGTCTACGTGCTGGGCAGTTGAATGCAAGCGCATTAAGCTGACCTTGCTGTTTGACCATGAAACTTTATTTCTATTGCCACAATGTAGGATATAAGCCTCATTGCTGATGCAACTTCGAACCTATTTCCATTGACTCAAGCCTGCCCATGGATCCTGCGACTGCTGGAGCTGGGCGCTTCTGGGCACGGCACTGTGAGGAGCGCCGCTCTGTGGCTGTCCATAATATTCATGACCCAGCCCGTTATAGTACACCGTCTGCTGGGGTCCCAACGGTGGAGGACCGGGTGGTGGCGGGGGCGGGACGAAGCCAGGAGGCACGTAGTGATTCTGTTGCTGTTGCTGTTGCTGTTGCTGCTGCTGCTGTTGTTGTTGCTGCTGCTGGTGCGCCTGTGGGTTACCATATGTGTTATATGGTTGGTTGTGGCTGAACGACGTCTGAGTTGGAGGTGGTGATGCCGGCCCTCTTGCCCCTAGACTGAATGTTGTCTGATTAGGAGGTGGTGAAGTCGGACCAGGGTTACGGCCCCAGTTGCTAGGATTGTAGGCAGCTTGCTGCCCATATTGTTGAACTTGTGGCTGCGGTGTAGATGAGAATGAAGGGTTTGGCGGCGGACTGGAATACGACGGGAAGGTAGTCTGAACAGGAGGAGGGGAAGTAGCCACTTGATACTGGCCAGTGAAGGAGGTCTGCGGGTAACGCGGCGTATTGCTTTGCGGCGGATAAGCAGCCTGGTTTTGTGAGAAGCTTAGGGGTGTTGGAACTGGTCTTGCCGACCCGGGCTTTGGTGGTGGAGATGCCGAGGGGTCCATTGACATCCGTTCCATAAGACCCCGTAGACGTTCTCGCTCGACCTCCGCTTGCTGGCTCTTGTTCACTGCCTTGTCTTGCTCGATCTGATTGAGAAGTTGAGCGCCTTCAGAACGGCGATTATTGACAAATGTATCAACGTTCTTGTCGAGACTGTCGACCGTCTCCTTCATCTCGGTGTACCATCTTTTCGCACTTTGCAGACCAGCCTCGAGATCCAGAAACTCCTGATAAGCCCGCTTATACCTGTTCACCACAGTAGCCCGCTGCCGCTGGATGCTTTCATATTTGCTCTGCTCAGCGCGAACGCGCTTGTCCTGGAGTAGGTTATTGAAAGTAGCCGTAAGGTCCTTCATCAATGAGGACTGCTTGTGATTCGCTTGAAGAAGGCGGTTCTGATGTGGCCTGAACTTTTCCAGTTCAGACTGGAAAAGCTGTTGCTCATAGTTTGGTATGGACTTCTTGTTGAGAATGAGTATTTGCGAGATATCATCGTTGTGGACCTGGGAATGGTTAGGATCGTGGTCTGAAAAGGGAGAACTTGGAACATACCTTGTCCTTGAGATCCTTGAGCACTTGATTCCGCTCCCGCTTGATAAGATTGAGCTTCTTCAAGATCTCTTCCACTCTGTTGATCTGGTCCATTACGCTTGGCCCATCGTCCTCGAAATCGTCGTCTAGTAGATTAGGTTCTGCGCCCATAGGACTTGTCACATTGCTGGATTTGGTCCGCACTTTACTGACAGCTTCTTGAAAGAGGGCATCAGCGTCCCCATTTTGCGCCGCTACCCTCATCTCTTCAAAGTCGTGCTCGTTTTGCCTGAATTTGGCATACAATTGTCCATCGCTCTTCGCTGCTTCGTCAAGAGCCTCTCTGTAATTCCGAATATTTCCTCTCAGCGTCGTCGTAAGTCTTGAACTCGGTTGTTGCGTCCATTCGTTCTCATATTTCGACCTCATCTTTTCGCAAACGCTTTCCTCCATGTCAAGCTGCTTTGAACTCTTATCAAGAACGCCTATGATCGAGTCCTTGTCTATCCGTAGCGTATCGAAGATGGAGATGGGATTCTCATGACCAGCCACGTCGTCACACCAAGTCCTGAAATCCTCATCCGGTAGGATATCTCGGTCAAAGCCTCCCTTCAACACCTGTAACGCACCAGGTAAACGTAGGTAGTCCAAGCTTGCTGCCATTTCGCTGTTAGCGAGGTCAACTCTTTCTGATTCCGCTCGGATCAATTTTGCCTTCTCCTCGTCATATAGACTTGCAGACTCGGTGACTGCCAGAGGGACTATCTTGGCAAACAAGTCGGGCCCCGTTATCCGTTGAATGTCCTGTCCCGCGTATAGCTCGCTTACAGGTATCGGTTTCGATGCTGGTAGCTTCGCCACTGGCGCCAAACTGGCTTCGGCTGGAACGGGTTGGTGGTAGATGTAATCATTGTCTTTAACCAGGACACTAAGTTTGTCTTGGATGGTTGTCACATTACGCTTGGTGATCTCAGCTAGAAGCGATCCGGTTTCTGCACTCAGATTCGAACTGGGAGGCATTGTGCTAGGAAAGTTAGATGCAATCCGGCTTGCTTCCTTGGCGTGTGCTTCGGCTGCTTTGAGTCTGGCAACCGCTATACCGTGCGAATTCGTTTCCGTGTCCGCTATGGCTTGGTAGTATTGCGATTGTGATGAGAGTAGATTGTACTTGATTTGGGTAAACAAGAGCCACACTTTCTCGAATATGGCCTTGTTCACGTTCTCCTGGACGCCTTCCACCGCTTGCGAATATAGATATGCAGCCTGGCTAGACAGCTTGGCCAGCATTCCCACTTTCTTCTGATCTGCCACCTGCTTCTCCAGAAAGACCTCCTGGGCTTGTGCGAGAGTAATGCTGATGAGTGTCTTCACGGTCTCCCTGCTCAGATCGGATGACGGTGCGTGTAGGAAGTTCTCGTTGATGTAGGTGAACATGCCGGCGGATGCTTGGAAGGAATGATAGGCAGCCTTGAGGCCAGCCTCTTCGGATCTTGTTTGGATGGCGGCATGGCAGGAAAGGACGGCAGAAATGTTGAATATGACAGAGGCCTTCTCGAAAGCGAGAGAGTATTGTGCAGTGGATTTGTGAGTAAAGGCATCGAACCTGTCACGGATCAGCATACTGCGGGCTTACCAAAATCCAAGTGATCAGTGATGAACGTACCATGTAAACGAGATCTTGATATGCTGCTCGTCGACGGGAAATCGCAAGTCCAGTAACTCCAGCTGGCCGTAGTATCGGTATAACAGGTCTCTTCCGGCAGTGCTGTCTTTTCCGGCACCTCTCATGTCCTGGCGCAGTCGATTCAACGTTGCGCATTCTTCCGCATACCGTTCAGGATCGTCGCCGTAGGTGTCTCTTATATAGGACTTGAGGGGCGTAACCCAGTCTATTTCGTTGGTGGCCTTCAGCGGCACCGATATCATTGGTGTTTGCGTCATGGTGAGCAGTGCGGCAAGTGCGCAAACTCGGGATTCGAGACACAGGTTTCAATGCAAGCACCGCGATGAAATGCTGCCCTCCCGTGTATGAGAAGTCCCGTGAGGTCCGTCAATCGTCGTCCCAAATACCAGCCCTCGAGGGCGGTTTGAGGAGCTTGTCGTGATATACTGTGGGGCAGCGGGGGGCGGGGCGTCCAAGTAGCCGTAGATTGCACTGCAGACGAGAGAGAGCACCAGCAGCGGTGAGCAACGATTCTGCAGCTTGCGTACTGACGTGAAAAGCGATTCGTGGCACAGATGGGCAGACGGGTTCAGTCGCAGTTGAGAGGATGATCAGGCATCGGACCTTGCGTGGTCATGCTGTCGGTACGAGATGGGCCTGAGGGCGCGGTGGGACCCGAATATGACGGCACGGGCAGCAGGGAGCTGGGAGAAGCTTGAGGAGCGAGAAGGATCCCGCTGAAGAATTGTTGCCGCGAGCAGGGTTGTGTCCTGAACCAGAGGGCCGGATGGCATGGATCAATTCGCAAGCGACTGACGCATGAAAGTCTCACTGTTACGCGGCGCGCCTGTCCAGTTTTCTAGGCAGAGATGGAATGGATTGGGTAGCCAATGTAGGTACCTTGAGAATAGTTCAGGATTAGCCGCCGAGAAGCTGGCTTGTGAGAAAGAAGGTGAGCGATGTCAGTACATCAGGCAGGGCCGCCAAATGGCTGCCGGCACCCCCTGTAAGTTCGCGGGGCCAGACGCCCAGGATGCGCTTACACCTTGCAGCTTGACAACCGACAATTCTCTCAGGGACCAAGGTCGGCTTTGCTCTGATTAAGCGCCAGCTTCAACCAGGTTACAGGGCAGCGTCTATTCGGTTGCTGCCATGGGGGATGATTTCACAGTCCTCTCATCCAGACGTCCTTTACGTTGCTTATCACATAATCACATACTAGGCCCAGTTCGTTGCATCAGTGACACCGCTCGAGAATCTAGCACTACGGTGCTGTACGTGACACAGATGCAGGTTCTATGTGACAAGGTGATTGCTGCAGCTCCTTGAGAGATGCACCATTCACAGAGGCAGACCTGATCAGGCCATTGGACGAGCTCAACGCCAGCCCAATGTCACCAGGATCAGGCATTGGTCAATGCCCACTCTTCCTGCAAGATTCAGTGTTTGCAACCTTGGGCCGAGTGGCAGTATCTACTGTACATACAGTCAGTCCCTCACAATGCTGTGAAACACGGCCGATGAGACCACATGAGCATGCCGGTCCAAGGCCGTCCGATTGCAGCATCCATGGATCTGTCCTACTCCAGCGCAGATGGTACTGCTTGAACAGAGCCTGAACATATTCAACACCCGTTTTTCAGTCGCCATATCTGACAATCCCTTACAACTTCTGATTCGCCAGTCTGTGCATTGCACCTACACGACCCGGCGGCTAGCCCAATGGCCTACTGTCGTAGTAAGGCGGCCCTGGTCGGAGATCGCACTCAAACTACACATAGCGGGCCGAGGCAGCCGGGAGGTCGCTTGTCCTGCAACCGCCTGTAAGAAGACGGTAGTCTAGTTACATGATGTACGCCCTGCCCCGGATCACCGTTCGTGGGGGACACAACCTATCAAGGAGGGCATGGTTCAACGTACGTTGTAAGTCACCAGGCACATAACATCGGAAAGAGGTAATCGGCATCCGCAAGAGTCTTCGACATGTGCTTGATCAAATATTTATTAATCTGAATCATCTCGGTTGAGGAGAGAGGCTGCGCAGTACACATCCCTTGCTATTTTACAAAATCTGGTGAAGTTTTGAACACTTAAAAACGGGCTTTCGTCTTTGGAAAGCCGGCGTGGAGCTCATTGTCCTCATGCGCGCCGCCCAATGCAATCGCGAACTGCAGTCTATGTCTCTAGAGTATGAAAAAATATCCGTTACACCATATGGTACAGTCGTTTGTTTTCCTTACATCACACAGGCCCTTGTGAAGCTTTCCATGCTCAGCCTCAGCCAGAGCCAGAGCCAGCTTCCTTCTTTGGTTCCGAGTCGGGCTTCTTTCCCGTAGTCTCGTCGGGCTTCTTCTCAGAAGTAGACGAGTTTTCAGGCTTCTTTTGATGAGCCGGGTGTTGTGTCAAGTTGTGCCATATGGACTTGAGGAATCCCTCATTTCTGTGTGTCTCGGGATCATCATCTTTGGATGGGTTTGGGGACGGGTTCGAACTAGAGACCGTATTAGCAAAATAATCATAAATCATTCGGAACCAGACATACTTGGGCATTTTGACATTCATGATTCTCTTGGCTGTTTTATCGCCCATCTCATCTGCGAGCATCTCGACAATGGTTCTTTGGTTGGCTGACAGATATTTCGGCATAGCAACTCTGAACTCGACCTTCAAGTCTCCCGATCCGCTTCGCCGTCCGCCAAGCTTCTTCATGCCCATGCCGCCTAACGTGATCTTGTCTCCGGTGTTGGTTCCTGTGTTGATCTTGATGGCCACCTCGCCGTCCAGTGTAGGCACAGTGAGTTCACCACCAAGCAAAGCCGTCGTCAAGGGGAGACTAGCGGTATATAGGATATCGGAGCCATTTCGCTTGAACTTGGGATCAGAAGCCACTCGAACCAGGACGTAGAGATCTCCGCGCGCTGTCCGGGCATTTGGCGGTGCCGCATCGCCGAGCGATGGAGCATCACCCTCGCCGTCCACTCTCAACCGCATACCATCTTCAATGCCACCCGGGATATCCACTGTGATCGTTTTACGATCTCGCACAACTCCGTTGCCGCTGCAGGTTCGGCATTCGGAACCCCGCGGAGTGGTCTGCCCAGAACCCTTGCACGTTCCACAGGTCGATGCCATTTGGAAACCACCTGCAACGAAGTGCACTTCTGTTCCAGTGCCGCCACACGATTTACACTCGGTCCGTTTCGAGCCGCTCTTCAAGCCGCTTCCAGAACATGTGCCACAAGGTACGGTGGGATGTATTGTAATGGTCTTCTGTGTGCCTTTCGCCGCCTCCATAAAGCTTATGCTGGTTTGCACTTCGATGTTCTCTCCAACTAGGATTTCCTGCTGGAAGGGATTCGATCTGCCGCGTCGACCACCAGCATTCCCACCAAAGGGATTGGCTCCACCTGCGAAATGCTGGAATATGTCATCTAGGTTGATGTTGGCACCAAATCCTCCCTGGCCTCCAAATCCACCGCCGAACCCTGAGAAGGGACCTCCAGCACCAAAGGGGTTGCCACCTCCAGGTTGGGGCTCGCCATTTGAGTCGAACCCCGATGCACCAAATTGGTCAAACTGTTCCTTCTTCTTCGGGTCTGAGAGTATTTCGTATGCGGATTGGATCTCGCCGAACTTGTCCTTTGCGCCTGGGTCTTTGTTGGTATCGGGATGATATTTCTTCGCTAGGCCGTAATATGCCTTCTTGATATCTCCAGGCGAGGCTCCTTTTGCGACGCCAAGTGCCTTGTACGGATCCCTCACGGCTGCCAAAGTGTTGTGTGTGGCACGGAAGGACTTGGTAGCGACCTTGGTTAGCTGCCACTCCCTATATGTGTGAGGGATGAGTAATAGATGGATGGACCTACCCTCTTTTGCAATTGTGCCGGACATGCAGGCTTCGCAGTGCAGTCACTCGGCCTCTTGGTAGCGAATACGAGTGTCCTCGCAGGAGCGCGCCTTCGTAGATTCTCCCGTAACCTTTGTCTTCGATATATCTGGGCTGGCGATATCAATCGCGACGGGAGCGCGGCCTTGGTCAAAACGTTTGAATTCATCTTTCAATCCACACATGTGCTCATCGATAAAGCAAGGCAGATAATATCATGACAGGCGCCGGGTCAAATCAGGGAACCGAACGTTGCCTGCACTGGGCGTTGGTTGAGTTACAAGAAAACGAAGAGTAGTCGGCGGCTTCCAATTTCTTGAAGCGACTGGAATCATCCAAAAACTTTTTGAGCGTCGAGCCGTCGCCTACCGAGCTAACACCAATCGGCATCGACGCAATTGCTCTGTCAGTGGCCCCGTTTCTTGTTGCCTCAGGCCGAAAGTACCAGGGATCAAGCTTAAGTGCTTTTTTAGCGCTGGTCTAACGAGTGGGTAGCGCATGAATGATTCCGCGTCAGCGCCATCGGGAGTGAACCGCTGCGACCATCGGGAACTTCGAATTGGATGGGACGAACGTCTTGACCCAAATTGTCCGAATAATCTCGTGTGAGCGGGAGAATTTATGAGTTCCAGAAACAGATATTTTTTGACTGTGATCGAAATAAGTGATATATATGCACACTATTTAACCTATTGACCTTGATATCCTAGAATGTCGTTGATCCATTATGGAAGGCTATCGCCTGTGCCTGTGCCCGCGCCTGCGCCGAAAAACTCCAGAACCCATATGCAAAATAATGCAGCCAAATGTTCAACAAGACCATGCCAACCTCTACAGTCGTCCCAGAAACCCAGATCTCATTAGAATTGAACTCATGGCATTGGAGACGCATGCGGTAAATTCTTATTTCTTCTTGGCCTGAAGACGCCCGGGTTTTTCACTTTGTGTAAAAAGTTAACCACGACCTCATTTTCTTGGATCCCGAGGCCGTTGAAGTGTTTGCGCACGACATGAGTGAGATCGTTCTTGTTCTGTCTTTTGTATTCTCGTTTCCTCGCCATGGAAGGCGAGTAGGGACCTATAGAACCGGGCCGCGAGAGAACTGTTTGGTGGTATGAGTGGGTGAAGGCGGTCGGGGTGTCGAGGTTATGTTCGCGGCGATAGTCGTGCAGTAGTTCTCGGTCGAACGAAGACCAATCGAGCTAATAAGAATAGACGTTAGCAAATATGAGACATAGTGGGTATTTGAAGAACGAAATGAAATTCTGTCATACCCCAGGAGGAGGTTTGGGCTGTGTGACGGCTGCCGTGGTCGCTGCGGGAGGGTGACCGTTGACAGCAGTCGTTTCTCGCAAGTTTGACCCAGCGGAACTGGCGACTCGGCGCAGCTTGCTGCCGCCGTTCACAAGATGGTTCTCTTTGGTACCATGGCCATTTCTTTCCTTCGTACTGGGAGTCTCCGCTTTGGGGTCGTCGTGGTTCGCTTTCGATTTGGACGGCGGCATTGTTGGTGAGAGCTAGGAGCCAACGTATTCGAGCAACGACTATTGGCAGCAACTGAGTGACGGTAAGAAAGAAATTGCAAATAGCCGCAGGAACATTCCCAAAGCCTATAGAGAATGCTCCTGGAAGAGAGGTATAGGACGAATAGTGATCACCGGGCCGCTATGTGGTGGCATTGAGGAGAACGATCAGCAATGGGCTACATAATGGGCAAGCGGCGAGCGCACACAAATTCCGCTCTAATCCCATCCCAGCGCATTGGGATTGGAAATTTCGGGGTCTCGAAGGAGCAGCCGCCGACTGTGTCAGTGACGACATTGAGCACTCCCCACTTTCGTCAGCCAGCCAATCAAAAGCTCCCAATGAGCTCCAACGGCGCGCTTCTGCATCTGGCTATTCGAGCTAAGAGGCCCGTGCCTGCCTTAGTGGACATCTGAATCCGTCCTTCGCAGATATCCGAAAAGTCAAACTTCCAGGGTCCAGCACGTTATACTCATGGCTGTCCACGTTGTTTAATTGTCCGAAGCCACAACTATTTTAGCAAGACAGCGGCACTGGATTAAACATGTGTCTATATTCAAGGTCCGCTAGACCGATGTTGCGGGAGAGGACGGTTCCATCCAATGCCGTGAGTCGGCCCTTATCCACCAACTTGTCCATAGCCAGTCAACTCCGGCAAGATAATATGTCCTAAGATATACACCATATCATACATGTGGCCAAGTGGTCGATTCGTGCCTCATCAATGCCCGGGCAGAGACTGCTAAGTCGCCAAACTCACACTGTCATGACCACACTTGAGACGGATAAAGAAAACGAGCAATGTCACAAGACCTTATGGGGTGAGGTTGGCAATACCAGCGCTGTCTCTATGTCTCTGGCTACTCGCTGCATTACTTGAATGGACCGTGGCTTCATGCAGATAGTATACAGCTGCGGGGCCGTCCTTGACTGCATACATAGTATACTAGCACTAGCCCGTGAGGAGTTACCCCCCTCCCCCCAGACACTCATGCGACCCACTCACAAGAACGAAAGGGGGATTGGTCTATTGTGATCTCCCATATATGATGATTATTAGCAGGCAACCTGTTGGAGTGAGTACACAGTCTACAGCACACGCGCGATCTGGTATGTGTCACTGTATTTCCATTCTTCGATGATATCTACCCGTTCATTATCTAATTTCATCATTTTATCAAGCGTACTAGAATATACCACAAACGTAATCCTCGATAGCGATATAGGTAACTTCCGCAGGCAAAACAACTATCTATCTACGGTCGAGACATATAGAGTGGGACCCCTATGCGTTTCCCTTTTGTGCCTGGAACTATGATATCGTTGAAGGAACATGGCAACGCTATATCATTACAACCAATCTCGTGCAGGCCACATTCAAGGAGGACGCCTGATTATGCGGGATTTGTGTCTCAAACTATCATGCTAAAACTAGTAAAAGATGATACAGGAGCGATTTTGAAGATTCAAAATATCATACTAAATTAGTAAAATAATACGATGGTCATTTTGAAGATTCCAAGTGACATGTGCGACTAAGAGATGCCTACATAAATATTTCAGTCCGCACTTAAATCTACACCCTGAGCTTATCGGGCTCAAGGGCTTATAGGTTTCTAGGTGCGATAAACAAAACACGGGCTGCAGCATCTGGTCTTAGAAATCCGCAGGTGTCCATTGCCTATTTCTGTCCCATATTGGCCCAGCACGGGTCGATGGTACCTGCGTTTGACGGTACAGACATTCAATATCATATTCATACGAATAAGGAAAGCTGGGTGGTTCCTCACACTTTCCTCCCATTATAGCTTTTGCTTTGAGCATGTGAGCCCAAGTATGCCCTTTGATTGTGAGATTATCCGGCTAAAAAAAATCTCGGATTTGGTATGCAAAAGAATAAGATGTAACTCACCATGACCAGCACGCCTTGGCAAAGGGTAACAAATCGAACCGGCCAGAATCTCACCATCTCCTTCCCATTACCTGAAGGGGCACGTAGTCAGCCACCTTGTAATTCATTTCCATCCGAGGTGCTGAATCCTTAAACGACAAGCCAACCAGTAGCTCTATGGGATATTCCGAACATTCATAGGTTTTGTTCAAGCAAAATGAGTCTTTGGGTAAGCTATCAGATTTCAGTCTTCCAGGAAAACTTTTCGTGATGCCAGTCAAAGCGCCGTTGATCGTCTCGTGCTGTGCTTTGTGGTAATTGATACATCCATTCTGATTGTTGATGCCGATAGGGCACTGTGCGAGCTACATGTACGTTATTTCTTCTATATGTTACGTGGTGAGTTTTGGTCGTGGTTGTGTTACGCCGGAGGTAGATACTATAACTATGAGCGCTACCTGACCCATTATTGTTGTTATATGTATTAAGCATTAGTGCTTAACTCGTGATGTTGTCGATGGCGAAAGAGGTGTGCGGTGTGTTACCATCTTATCAACGAAGGATCCGGATCTCTATTTACGCCTACGCGATTACGAACAAATTGAACAAATACAGCTAGTCTCCTTACAAAACATGACTGGATCAAAAGATTGATTATTCTATCCATAATGATCCTTTGGCATTCATGTTTAGTTTGTACATACGTTGTTAAGCCGCTGTTTCTTGCCCGCGGGCTTTGCTTTGGACTGAAGCCAATATCTTGAGAGCCAAATGCCCCAAAGGCCTATTTCCGATCCCCCGAATACTTAGCTGGTAGTACTATCTACATTGGATCATTACTGACCTGATTCAGTGTAGATGTTAATGATTTCTACCTCCATCACCTCTTTGCCTTCCTTTGTCTTATGAAAACATTGCCAAGCATAAGTCGGTATATATTTGAGTGGAACTCCTCGATCTATATTCTGACCCATTCTTAGCTGTTTTTGGGAACATAGAGAAATAAGTATTCCGTCAATAGCTGGAGTCCACCGTGCAACGCATAACTAAGTAGGTGGGATGTTCTTGGACCAAACGGCTCTAGCTACTCAGACGACAACAAACCTTCACACGAATAAAGCCACTGTCCAGATGAATTGGTCCGCCATGACATGTACGTACTTGACCTATTGAAGTGCGACATGCTTGCGAACGCACCTAGCGTTTCGGATTGGTTGGAAGCACTGTGAGAAAAGGGAATACCTCAACCGGCCCAAACGTCAAATGATCAGCGAAATTTTCTTCTTAGAACCAGCTGTTGATCAATTGTGACTCTGCATAGCTTTTCTTTTATATTCACCACTCCGTCACCAGAGAGTTAAGTTTTGGCGTGCTACCCGTGTACTGCCTTGAAATCCGTGCCAAGCAATTTGTTGTTGTAACAGACTTAGGTCTATCTAATAAACTTGTCAATCGTTAAGAATATCCGCCCCGAGCTGTACTTAGGTCAGATTCCATGAGGTCCCCATGTGGGATTAGAACAGGTATGCCCAGGGGTTGTCTTCCAGTATGATCTGACGCTTGCAACCCCCGCCAAACGAATCTTACCAGCCGTGAAAAACCTGGGTCTACTTCCATCGCTCGGTGACGAAGTCTGCACAAATATGGAGCAACGAGCCCCCACACTATCCGCGCCCCGGATTCTACGGTTACTTCATTTGGAAGGTTGGCGCTGAGAGGAGAAATTGCAATAGGCTTTGCCCCTCTTGGTATTCGACAGAGTGTCTCCGTGGGATGTTGCTAGCCGTGACAGCTGCTGTCTTCAGTTTTCAAGCTATGGGGGTTCTGATGCATGGACTGCTGCGAGATGCTGAGACGGTCGCGTTTCTAGCTTAGCGCTTCGTATGCGAGAACTTAGCATGTCATGAATACGAATGGAACGCTGGTCTACCTATACTCGTGACTCGGGATCTTGTCAAGCGAGGTGGGATGCCCCTGGGCTGTTGTTTTCGAGGTCGATCTGCTTTAGTGAATGCATTATTGTTATGCACTCCAGCTTTTGTTTCACGTGTGAGTGCTCTCGGTTAGCCAAAGTGGGATGCCCTTTTCATCGACGTGCAGATTCTAGCGCTGCAGCTAGAGATTGCTGGGGGCGGGACTTTCTCCAGCAGGCAGGGCAGGATTGCTTTTTCACCAAACACTGCAGCAAATCACCTTGCCGCGCAGGGCAGATGCGGTTGGTCATGTGCGTACTATCAATCACCCTCCTTCACCTAGTGAGCTGCCGTAGTGCGATGAGATCAGGGCTGAGTCTGCGATGAGTCCGTCGGAGGTGCTCGGCCATCGTGGAGTGCGAGGCAAACCACCCCCCACGCTGTGAATGTCGTGCTAGTTTTGCCTCGTGGGAGAGTTGATGACTTGCCTGCCGGCTAGCTGAGTATGTAAGCCACAGCACGGAATACTGGCTTTCGCCGGTTGCGTGTAACCCCAGCCTTACGAAGCACTCCAGCATAATGTTTCAGGATGACCTGCTCTGCTCACGACGATCCCAAGACCGGGACAAGGCCGTCCGGTAAACCTTGTCCGGGTCAGATGCCAGATCGATCTGGAAATGGATGGTTGCGATGTAGCAAATATTGGCCGGCGGTTCCGACCAGACCTGGACACGCTGATCACGGCCGAAATGATTGAAGCAGCATGTCAGACTCCGATCTGATTATTGATGGGCACGTCCAGACGCTTGGGACCGCCCGGTTTTGGATGACGCCTCCTGCCACGACCGGTGTCCTGACCACGGTGGACGACGCCGCCCGACCGCCTAATAGGAGCGTTCCAATGAAGGGGACGGACTGCATCAGTTCTCGGTTCAGGGCTAACTAGTACGAGTTCGTGCTGCATCGATCATTGCCAGTTAACTTTGCGTTCCTCGGCATCAGCGTGTGCCGGTGGCTTAAAAGCCACAGGCATTAAGAAAACCCGTCGACTTGTTGTAACTCAGTGCGGGCATGTAGAAAGGTGAAAGCTGGACCGTCGGGTGGACGTGAACACTGCCAAGGTATCAGGGCGATGCATGTTGTTTGTTTTTGACTGAAGCCTATTGACCGGAACGTGCAGAAAATTCGAGATGTGACGCTGCCACGAGAGTCAAAACAAGCCGAAGCCTGCATCCAGGGAGGCAAGGACTTTGCGAGGGCATCGCGTGCCCATCCATGCTGGAGCCAATCAAAGGACGGGGGACGGCACCGAGTACAGACATGGTCGTCGACATCGATCCCCCTTCTCCACAACCCCATACCCCACAACAGCCGTGCTTTTTGCTGCAGTGGACGTTGTCGAAAGCCACAGCCAACAAGCTACGTACATTAGACGACGCCCATCCTTGTTCCCTGTGTCTTAAACCTTCTTAACACCAAGGGCCAGAGTTACGTATGTGGATGACTGTTGATTTCGTCCCTGGCGGCTCACAGGTCTGGAGTCGGATGCCATGTCCGAGTTGAACATGAGGATCCTGATCATCGCTGCTAGTCCTAGGTGTAGTAGTCCAGTCTAAAGAAAAAGCATTGAGAAGGAAGGGGAGGCATAAGCACGAATATGCCTCAGGAGTAAGTACCTTGCGTGTCCCGCTGACAATACACACAACACACCAAGATACCAAGCTGCTGAATGGCCTGTCTGGACGCGCAACGGGAGCCAGTGCCACTTTGCAGTCAACGTCGCGCCGCAGGGAAATCGAAATTGTCATCGAGTCCTGAAAAGGCTTCTCCTGCTTCTCGGACTCCACCATCATCAGATCGAGCTCCAATTTTTAAATCACCGGCATTGCCCGCCAGCCCGTGGCGCGTCCGGTGGGTCGCCAAGTGTGCATACCTGCTAGACCTGCAGCATCTCTCCATTTAATCGCGGTTGTCGCCCACAGATCCTTCCTATTGCACAAATAGCCCCATCGCGAGCGGGAGCGTATGGCACGCGGGGGGTTTGTTGGCCCATGTTTCGAGCCAGAGCCCCAGCACAGGTACGGGCACAGCACGTAGCGCGATGTATTGTAGAGCGTGGCCTGGCAACGGGATGATGCGCAATTGCACTCTAGTTTCATTATGTAGGTAGTTAGTCGGGACTGACCTCACCCTGGGCGGAAATCCTGGGCAGGGAGGGAAGGGGCCACTATCTATCGGTAAGACTTCCGGTATTATCAGCCCCATTGTGATTTGATACAGGTCCAACCAACAGTGCAGCGGGAGAGCTTTACAACAACCACAAACCAAGCAATCAATCCATCCCACTTTGGTCCGGAGTCATCCAAGCCGTTGCACTCCTACATAGCTTTTCGGCTTGCGAAACAGGTAGATTCAAAGTGTCGAGGAGGACGCCCCCTACGGGCGAGAGAGACAGCATTTGGCAAAGATTGATATCATGCCCGCAAAGGCCTACCTATATCAATGAGACGCATATTGGCTGGACCCTGCTCCATGCGACGCAAGCCGGACTTCACATGACACTCCTGCGTCGTCTCTAAACAGCGGGCGCTATCGCTAGTCGTCGCGGCTAGCGATTGTCGTTGTAGTATCGAGATCTTCTAGGCCACCGAGGTACCTGAGGACAGAAAAGCAACCTGGTGGTGCCTTTTTTCTCTTACGCCGCAAGGCGTGTGCGCGCACTGCCTGCCATGGCAAGAGGGGCCTTTGCGGTATATTTCGCGGCCATGGTGGTGTGCATGGCCCGTCTTTACACGCCTCAAAAGGTGCCAGGATGCTGGAGGAGTGCTCGGGTTAACTCCTAGCCTCTGGCCCCCTCTAATGGACCCCGTGGGTTGGATCGTCGCGGCTACCCGGGCGCCCGTTGTGCTTAAGACCCAAAAGACCCCCCACGTTGCCCATCGCTCGAGGTTATTTCTCCAGATTCTGCTTGACTTTTGACCCACGATCGAAGCACAGCACGACGCGCGACCCGAGTTTCGTCTCTTGTGTCCATGCTCCTGAGCCGCCCCCCAAGATACTCCATTATTATATGTCGAGATCTGGGATCGCGAGTTTCTGGCGACCAGTGCCATCGCGCTGTCCATAAGACTCGACCCTTACTCTCCCAGCTTTCTTCCGGGTCCACGAGCCCAGCCTGCTTCTCAGCCGCCACTACAACTGATATTATCCATCATACTGGTAAGTCGAGCACAGAAAAGCTGCAGGGGCGCTTATCTTTTGCACCTTGGCTACCTTTTTTCCCCGACTGGCTGGTCCTCGCTCTGCTGCCGCATGTCTGGCGGGAATGAATTCCATCGCTTCCTCCTCCTCATGTCTGCAGCCACGCTGCTTCTGATAAGGCTGGAGATTACATGGGGGAGGAAGAGGTTCGTCCTACATTACACAGAAACGCGCACATGAACACCTCGGAAAACATCACAAACTATCCTCGCACGCCCGGCAAGGCAAACGACCTTGGGTTTTTGCGCCTTCGACTTTGAGCCTTGGGCTTTTAAAACCTCTGCCACTTGACGACCGCAACCCCTGGTCGTCATACCCTGGTCCGCTGCCCTAGGTCACCAATAAAGGCATTGATGCTACGAGGTCGCTTGCAGCACCCGCATCCCGCCTGGAGTTGAAGACCGAACCTACAACCCCACTCATCTTGCTTCGGCTTCCCGTTTTCCTTCCTGCTTGCATGCACGTCTCGTCCAGCCCTTTTTTCCAATTGCTCGGAGCTGGTCCATGGCACAACCCCTCAATAACTCATTCAAACCATGACCCGAGGCTGACTACGTTGTGTTCTTCAGTCAAAGTTTTGAGCAAGGCCTGCTCGGAGTTGGTGGTGTTCTCCTGCCCGCCGACCGTGTCTGGCCCTTATCTTTGCATGGTTGCACGCCGTTGCACTCCCTTCCCAACTATCCTGCGCGCACATCCAGGCATCGCCCCCTGTCTGCCAGACATGTATTAGTTACAGCGTACCTTGCCACGGAGTGATATTGCTTGATAGCTGAGACATTGTCGACTATTGCGCATCGCGGCCTCTGGATCTCACGTGCTGATTGCTGATTGACCGTTCGCTCAAGCACCGGCCATCAACGTCTCTAGGTACTACTGTGTAACCAACTCGTTTCAATCGGTGAAACGCGACTGTTGCGCCTTTTCTGGCAGACACAATCATCGGACCTTGGTTGGATTATCCAGTCACCAAGTGTATACCTGCTCATTCTAGTCCAACCCCAAAGATTACGTGTTGCCATCACTCGTCGGAACATGTCATCTCTCGTCGCAGTACAACCTGGTGAGATCAAACCAGCCTTGCCCATTGCTCGAGCATCGCCTATTCTCGCCAAAATGCAGGGATCAAGCTCACAGGGCATCAAAGCCGAGGGCCTCGAACGGGGGTCGCCGGAAGATAAAGGGTTTAGAGATAGGAGTGATCATGAACAGGACGCAGATGGCGAGCTAGACATCAAGAATGGGGCTTCATCCAATGACGAAGGCGGTCCTAATAGAAAGCGAAGAAGGAGTCGCAAGGGTCTCGACAAGAAGTTCGAATGCCCGTGGGACGGCTGTGGCAAAAGCTATTCACGAGCTGAACACCTGTGAGCTTGTTCATTGCTCTTTTTCTCACCTTCGGCTACTGACATTCTGAAGGTATCGCCATCAGTTGAACCACAAACCGAAGTGTATTTACAAGTGCACCTTTCCTGGCTGCGAACGCGAGTTCGTGCGACAAGACCTACGCAACCGCCACATGGACCGCCATACAGCAAAAGGTTCCGCCTTGAGTCGGAAGGACTCCATGAACAGCTCGAGTGTAGCTGCTGGGTCCATCTCACCGGAAGCCAACCGTCCAGGCTCGGGATTTCTTCAAGCACATCCTGGTCCAGGTGCGAGTCCTTACACGCCCATAACGGCCACACCTCCCATGTATCCTCATGGCGGCCAGTCTCATGGGATGGATAATTACATGCCATCGGACAACACGTATGGGAACAACAATAACAACATAAATCAACGCCATCCCCACCAGTCACCCTCCGGCCACCCACGTCCAGGTCTACAAACGAACGTGGGCGCCTACGGGGTATTGTCACCGGCACCTACCCAGCATGGGAGTTATCACAGCCAACCAACAAATACACCTCAGTCCACACCAAGTGGCCCTTACGTTGCACAAAACAATTTCCCACCTTTTTCGTTACCGCCATCAGATTTTTCCACGACATCTCCTGCCACCGGTGTTCCAAGAGACGCAAACCAAACATATACCCCGGCCACAAATGGCGAATATACCGATCCTTCCCATGCCCAGGCCTCGGGTGAAATGATGCTTCTGGATCAGATGTCAACCCAAACCACGATTCCGGTCTTTGGCCCCGATGGTGGATTGAACAAGTCTCCATACATCACGATACCGGAGGATTTTGTGGCATTCCTATTCAACACAAACAATCCCGATGGATCACCCTCCGTGGGTCATGTCATGACCCAGGGCCAGTATTCACAGTATGTATTTCCAAACCCTCTCCACCCTGCCGCGTGTGTCGGATGCTCACATCTTGTAGCTATGGGGACTTCCAGTCTCAGTATAGTATGCCCTACTATGCAAACGAGAGTGGGCCACTGGGCTATTTTCCGCCGTCAAATCAGCCGCAACAGGTCATGTCGGTTACAAACTTGCTTGACCAGAACTTGCCAGAATCTCTTCTATCAGAGGAGAAAAGTCAGGAAATCTTTGACTTCATCAGGGAGCGCTTCCATGAAAAAGATCAAGCGCCAGTCGAACGCCAAAGGGACAATATACTTGAGGGCAATCGCAGTGATGAGCATCACATGTTGAGCCGCAAGATGATGCAGGCGTATATCAGCTCTTACTGGGTTCACTTCAGCGATCAGATCCCCATTCTTCACAAGCCGACGTTCTCGCCCGACAAGATCCCCACTCTCCTTCTCCTGGCTGTCATGGCAATTGGGGCCTCTTGCCTTGATCGGACACATGGGAAGCCCGTCATGAGAGCTGGGGCTCAACTATCGAATTTTCTAGCATGGCATGTCAGATGGGAAATATTCATGGATGCGAACAGTCGACCTCCAGCTAAGCTTTGGGTATTCCAGGCGCTATTGTTACTGGAACTCTACGAGAAGATGTACTCGACACGAGAACTACACGAGCGCGCTCATATCCACCATGCCACTACAATCACGCTCATGCGCAGAGGCAGATCGCTGATCGGAAAATCTGCGTTGGATTCGCCTCCCAATCCCCGAGAGGACAAGAACGGTTCGAGGCACTCTTCGACCTCGGGTATTGCGAACACTCCCGACGAGTGGTGGAATCACTGGATCACGAACGAATCGACGCGGCGTGCGGCATTCGCAGCCTTCCTGATCGACTCGGTGCACGCAACCATGTTTGGTCACTCAACCGTCATGGTAGCTCATGAGATGCGATTGCCTTTGCCGTGCGACGACCAGCTTTGGAAAGCTGGGAGCGGTGCTGAAGTTGGGAGAACCGAGGCAAACCTGATGTCGAATGGTATCAAACCAATCTCTTTCCTGGAAGGGCTAAAACGCACTCTCAACGGACAAGAGGTCCGGACCAACTCTTTTGGTCGCCAGGTCCTCATGGCGGGTTTGTTGAGTGTAAGTTGGCACATGAACCAACGGGATTTGCAAGTCACTTCATTGGGTGGGGGAGTAACGCAGGCGCTGGGAGGCCGCGACAAATGGCGCAGCACTCTGACTAGAGCATTCGACGCATGGAAGACGGATTTTGACAAGTCCCTGCAGCGATCTGACAGAGTGGCGGATCCGTACAGTTACGAGAAGAGGAATGAGGCCAACGTGGTCTTTGAGAGTCGAACAGTTCTGCACCATCTAGCACACATGGCTATGCACGTGGACATTGTCGACTGCCAGATATTTGCGCGTGCAAAACGACTCCTGGGACGAGCCATCGGGAACCAGGACCTGAGCAGCGCGCAACGGAGAATGAAGGATAACTGGGCGCCCACGGCGAAAGCACGAGATGCCACATTCTACGCACTCAAATTTCTTGCTTCAGCCATGCTGGCGGACGAAACCGGATCCAATGCAGCCAACGGGTACAGGCCACTGGGCGAGGCGTACGTGGCTAGAGACGATGTGCTACTCAACCGGCCGTGGGTACTTTATTTTGCGGCTCTTGTTGTCTGGTGTTATGGCTTTGCTCTGGAAGGGCCGTGCCCGAATGCGCCAATTCTCTCGACGCCATCAGAGAAGATAGGGCAGATGAAGGAATACCTGCGTCGCTTCGGCTCGATTCCGACTCCCGAGGACCTCAAGCTGATGAAGGGCGTCAACAATAACAGCGCCATGCTCCTGGTTCTCAAGGATTCCTTCGAGACGAGCCGGTGGGAGCTTCTCCACGAGGGCGCGATCTTGCTGAATAACTGTATCCAGCTCAACAGCGGCGTGACTGTGGTGTAGAGCACGGTCAACCTGTAACCCTTTTCGGATAGGACCGATTGAAACGATGGGCATCATGTATGGAAGGGGGACAATGGACACGAAAAGCTGTTATTTGTTTTGCGAATGTTGCTGTTGATTTTTGCCATGTCATGTTTTGTTTGTACGTACAACGCTATCTTGCTATATACCCATGGAGCACCTTACAGACAGGTAAGATGAGGAGGCGTCGAGGCTAAAGATCGATCAATGAAAAACACTCTGGTCCCACATATCAAGAGATACCCTTTCTTTGCTTCCAGATGGTCTATCGAGAGGGTTTTTACATTGGTGCCCATGGGCTGGATGTGAAAAGCGCCTAATCCTTAACTCCGTGGACCTGACGCCGACTAGCTTACATAGAGCATCCCGCGTAATCCCAGTCGACAGAAGGCGGGGCAAGGTGGATGTCGATTGACTAGAATAGAGAGAAACCACGAAAGACGCCTGCCAAATCTTGCTTTGTCGAATGCCTCTCGCCTTGACGTAGAGAAGGAAGCCAACGAGCTGCACGGCGGGACTGGCGACCTACGAGTGAGAGAGACCAACACCCGGAGCCTGGAGTGCTCTGATGCACGACCAGTTAAGTCCGAAATCCCCATCCGTGGTCATCCGAAGCTTGCAGCCGTCATGTAACGCCGAGTTGAGGAGCGACATCTGAGTTAAGATACAGTTCGGCCATAACCCCGCCTCCACCCTGGGCCCTTGAACAGAACCAAAGTGTCCTACGGTTGCTGGGGTAAGCTTAATGTCTATCGTCGGCCCGGCTCTGACGTGCCTTGCCCAGAAGATAATCATCGAGTACGGCGGCACATCCTCTTCGATCAGGGTCAACATCACAACCCTAACCCATCGACCTCATTGAGTCGCATCGACCCAACCATGGCCATGCTGACGGAGCTTCCCCCGGAAATCCTCCACAACATCCTGCGCTTTGTAGACCCGCCCGACCTGGCCTGGATTTCGCGCATCTGCAAGACTCTTTGTCACTCAATCAAAGACAACGCGATTCTGTTCAGAGATGTCTACCTGGCGCACTTCGATGTTCCACCTAGTAGCGATGACGTCAACTGGGAGCGGGCCCTCAAGGACGCCGTGCGCCTGCAAGTCGTGTGCCGACGCTCTGGAGTTGAGAACAAGGTGCGCTGACAATTGCACCATATGACCGTAGCCGTGATCATTTATTAACATTTCTGGGGGTCCAATTAGAGAAGCGAGCTGTCGTTCGTCTACGACGCTGTAAATCAGCTCCTCCAGCATGCCTCGTCCGAGGGCGAGCGGGCCAGCGGCTCTGCTACCCACGCATACTCGCGCAACGCCGCTCTGCTTACGCAGCTTTTTGCCGAGACCGAAAACCAGGTTGCCTTTCTAGAACGATCTTTCCTGTATGAGCGCGCCCGCGGGGAGCTCCCGCCTCAGGCCCCGTTCTCCTCGCCCCCCAAGACTGAGCACCAGCAGAGCGCGAAGCTGCACTGCTTGTACGGCGTCCCCTTGCTGTCCTCGGGAAGGAGCCGCCACGAGACACGCTTGAGCGGCATGGGACCGTTTGCGTGCTCAAAGGTCTATGACCTCAGACAGTACAATGAGAGGACGCGCTGGGGCCCGTTCATGGACGACGGATCTGACAGGACGGACTGGGAGAAGGTCGAGTCTATCATGCTCGTGCTAGGCTCGAACATGAAGCGACTGGGGCTCATCAAGTTTCCCATCTGTAAAAACTTCTGGGACGTTCCTTTCGCTGGCGTATGGCCCCGCTCGTATCTGCCCTTGCCCATTCTGGAGCGTGAGAAGACGGACGGCGAAGAGCTGGAGGACCCTTACGGCGTTACAGGCACCTGGCTGCGGGTGGTTTGTTTCTTGGACTACACGGACTTCTACGACTTCAACTTCAACCCGGACGACGACATGCCTTCCAACGTACCCCGCCGCGCCATCAGCTATGGCGAGGCCACGAGGCTGATTCTGATGAAAATATCCGTTACCAGTGTCGAGCCTCCCGGACCTAACGATGGCCAGGCTCTTCCAGTCGTGCACTTCAAGGGCATCTCAAGATCTTTAGATGACAGCTGGGATGAAAATGCCAATTCGGACCTGAGAGGTACGGTCCAAATCAAAGGTGCGATTCTCGCGCCGTGGATATGCTCCCAAATCATGCTGACCTCTGCGCAACAGGCACTGTAAGGTTGACTCCCGAGGGCGAGGTCAGATGGACGACATTCTCCCTATTCAGCGGACAGGAACGATGGCGCAGTGAAAGCGTCCAAATCGGCGGTGTGAAGAGCGCAAAAGGCGTACTCGGGAATTGGTTTGACAAGTAGGCCGCGTCATTTTTAATCCTTCTTTTTTTTTTTTTGATATGATAATTGCTAACCCGATCTCTTAGAGATTATGACCCGCGTGGTCCAGCCGGCCCCACGGCTTTCTGGAAGATCTCGGACAAAGTATCTCATGGTGCTGAGAAGGAACTGCTAACGGATGAGTACGACGAAGTCGATCTTCCGGACGGCGACTACTATCCCGATCAAGATGTCGACGACGACGATGAGGACGAGGAAGACGGAGAAGTGGATTCTAACGAGGATCTTGATGACGAGAATGTCCAGAGTGTCGAAATAGAGTTCGTCATCGGATCTGAAGCCGAGTTGGCTGAGATCCTCGCCCGCGTGGACCAATAATTTGGACTATACGCTGGGGTTCCTTACTGTGTAATGCATTGAGCTTGGCGTCATGTGCCTCCTTTCAGGGATGGTGAGAAGATGTGTTATTGCTCCGGCGCCAATGTTCATTTACGTTGATCGAGATTAGTTGCGGGGAGCGAGGGAGTTTATGCACACTGGCCACTGCTTTGGGTAAATATCATTCACGTACACTGATATGCTACGGATGCCATGATAATATACTATCGTCACCGTCAATAAATTCTGCTTAACAATTTGGTCATAGCTTTACACTACGTCAATGTCTTGCAAGGATCATATGTCCTCATCCGTCTTCCCTAAGGCTTACAGATACCATTCGACCAAGAACGGGCATGAGAAAATGGGCCTCAATGTGCTTGTGAGAGAATTTAACAACATCTACCTCAGCCGCGGGACCCTCTCCCAAGCTGCTGGTTGATCTTGTTATTCTCTTCCCCTTTCTGCCTCGGGGGGACCGAATGACGACCGACATGATATCTTGAGACAAGAGCTCAGCCGTACTTTCCCCCCCTGGAATACATCGAGCGACATAATACTGCCCGCACATTATTTCCACGGTTGCAATCGTTTCATAGCTCTTGCTCGGTGTTTCTCGACTACCGGCTTGCTTTAAGCCCAAAGTGACGTCTCAAATAGTCAAGGTCCTAGGAAAAGGTTACTTCAAGGATCACTTACTCAAGGTGCTGATTTGCGACGCATAATAAGTCAAGATCGGCAATAGTCAGGGAAAGCAATGGTTTGGTGTGCGCAGCGCCAGACGAAGGGCAATCGGGTAATGCCTGAGTAGTGTGATGTTGCCCTACTGATGATCCGACATTTCATTACCTGTCAGCCGCCAAGCTGCATTTCCATTACGAGACATCAATACACGCGAGCGTGGAGGTTGAAATGAACAGTGTTACCGGGGAAGATTATCCAGGGGCTTTGGAAATCAAAACTAGGCACATTAATCTGCCATGAGACGATTTGGACGGTGCGAAGTCTAACATGATATATTATGATTCGCTCATCCAAGCTCGCCTCGCAATCGTGCCCTCGCTTTTGTTGCGTGAACATTAGGATCCTCGCACAAGCTTGCTGCTACCCCGGGAGTCGACACGGCATGGATATCCGTTCATGGTGATTCGTTGGTGTGGTTAAGTCGTATTGAGATTTGCCATGGCTCCCAACTTTTGCTATGCTGTTGGAACCCCCTTCTCGGCATCAGCAGGTTTTGTAATACCTGCGCCTATAGCAGGCTTATCTGATACAACTGTATCGATGCCCTGAGATTCGGTTTGGCCTTTGCCCGTTGATGAAATGCTCGCTGGCGACGCGGGCCGCTCAGACTTCCGCGGGCTCGCAGGACTGGATGAAAGTTCTGATTCTGCAGCGTCCAACACACTCTCGCTGAAGCTATGCTGCGAGCCTGGCCTCTCGTTCAGGCTCGTTTCTGCTGAGCCTCGATGACCGATGGTCTGATACTTTTGCTGAGGCTCAAACCCCGACGAGCTCATTTGTGGGCTAGTAAGCGGACTACCGTTCCTATCGCTGCCCGAGTCGGTTGTCCTGGATTTTCGTCCAAAGCCCCAGCCACCACCGCCTCCGCCAGTACTTGTCCCACTGCTCGACCTAGAGCCCCAGCCCTGTTTCCGCTTTTCGCCTGCCCAAGAGGCCCATGATCCTATGTATGCCCCGGCTTTGGCACCGACCGTGTTTACGGTCTGTTGCGCTTTCCCGAGGTCGACGTTCGATCCGCTGGAACCATTCTTTTGTGATGTGCCAGACACGGCCCTCGATTCTTCAGCCCGTTTTCGCTGAGCTTCACGCATAGTCTCCATATCGGCGTAGAATTTGTTGAACATGGTACTAGCCTTTTCGCGTGCTGCCGCCGCATTGCGACCGAGAACTTCCTTTCCAGCGGCAAACCGCTCATCCAGGTGAAGATCTTGGACTTGCTGCTGGATTCGCCGCTGCACGTCGTCGACAGTCAACCCACCGGCACAAGGATGCTTGGGCTCTATTATATCGAACAGGAGAGAGTCGGTATGTGCGTCCCAAATACGGTAGTTTTCCGTTTTTGCCCAATAATCAACCCATTCTGTACCGAAATCTGTCGATGGATCACCGTCAACATGGGGCAGCGCCAGCTTAGGATTGTTGCCATTTTTCTCGAGGTAGCTGTGGTATTTGACGGACGATATCAAGGCAAGGAGGTACTCTTCAAACTGGAGCCGGATGAATTCCTCACTGCCACGGTAACCCATGTGGTTGGGACGACCTGGATTCTTCTCATCCCAGGTGTCATTTACTTCCTGAGTGATAAAATCAATCCATCGTCGGTCGCTTGCGCTGAGTGACAGTGCAGTGCGCAAGGAAGCGGAGGTGATATTTATAGTGTCGTCATCGAGGTTGATGAGAATGTCGCTATATCGATCTTTTTGCTGTAGCAGGAGCGAGTTGGTGCTGCCCACAATATAGGACTTGGTACCAAAGTCCGCGAGTATGTCGAGCTGCTGGAGCGGGGTGTACGGGCCAAATAAACTCCCCTATTTGTCGTGAGCCAATGATCGAGCATCTGTTATAGGTCCGCCATGTCCTTACCTTTCCGAATACTTGCAGTGGCAATCCCATATACGAGAGCAGAGAATTTCTATCACTCGTCCTCAGGCTGGTGGGTTTGCTTAGACTCTTTTCGTACTCTGCCAGGTCTGGACCAGCACAGTCCTGTAGATTCCTCAAGAGACCCGGTATCAAAGATATCAAGGAGAACTGCATCATGCATAGCCTCTCACAGCGGGAACCAAAAAAGAGCATCTAGCGGGTTCGTTAGCTGGGGCTGATCTGCAGCAGAGCTTCCAGAAGCTGTACCTTTGGCTGTAGGAGACAGCATTTCAGCAGTACAAGCGTCTGCCACCTAAACTCGCGGACCAATTCGCGCAGACTCATGCCCAGGTATTGGTCTCGGTCTTCCTCCTCATTGAGCTGGCCTCGTTCCTTTTCCTCCTTCAGGCTTTCCTGGAAGCGGCGTAGAATCTCACAGTCAGTGAACTCGCGTTGCGCAAACCATGCGCTTGTCACCATTGACAGTCTCTCCCTTAGCATGCCAAAGTATTGGGGGCTGTCGGCAATGACGACGACGGCCTTCTGGACGGTCGATCGCGTTACCTCGGGCGGTCGGTTCAGGAGCTGTGATGCATCCATCTGCCTCGTACAGGAGATACCAAAGAGCGAGGTCGCAGGAGAGTCATCTCGGGCTGGTCGCAGTAGGGTGAAGTAGGAGAAGTCTTCGGTCGAACTGCATGAGGGCGCAGTCAGTTGGATACATGCGCAGCCGATAAGAGCTATAGAAGACTTACGCATGGGCGCCATCGCTCAGGGCCATAAATGGGAGTAGGGTCCAATCATAGTCGGCGGCAGGATCTGCCCCCTCAGGTACGCCAAACCACTTCTCGACCTCGGGACCTCTTGCATGGTGGAAGTCAACGACGGTCACCAAGGGTATAAATCCTGCCTTCGCCATCGCATGACCTCCTTCCTCGGAGCCTGGAGTAGACATGCTAGAGGTACCCCTGAATAGTCCAGATCTGCGCTGATTCTTTTTTATATATATACACACACAAAATTGAGAGCCCGAAGGTCTTTCCAAGCCAATTGATCGCCAAGATGCGTTCCCTGCCTATTTACAGACTCGACGAAGGTTTTGACGGGGTGTTGAAGGAAATGTTCCTCGCGAAGCCGGTGGTAAGAATGGCGGGCTGACGTCACGTTGCCTTCCCCTGAATGGTGGTATCAGTGAACGGCAAACATTCCTGGTAGTCGCGCGAGGATGGAGCGGAGGAGTCGACCAGAAACCACCCGTACGGTGCTCTGGTTGGCAATGGAAGTGGTGGTCCGACAAAGGAGGCGGTCAGATGTCGAGTAGTCCAAGCCGACGCGGTTATCCAAGGACTATCGCGACAAGCCTCTCAGCGGGGCACGCCCGTCGGACAGTGTCATATGCCAGCCAATACTCGCGTAGTGTGAGCTCGAGCGTCTCGCGCCTTGGGTGCTCGATTCCGGTACGACGAGTTCGTGGGTGCGACAGAGCAGCTAGCTGAGCGTCGGAGAGGAGAGAATCCAAGAGCACAGTCTGCCTCGTTGTATTATCTGCTCGTCGACCAGGTCATAAATTTCCGGACGAAGAAAGGGTCCATCAACTAGAGCTAATTTTGGCAGGGATCCATTGACTCGACCGACATGAACCCCACCATCCAGTCCGCCTGGAATGCCGCCCCCCCCGTTCACCCCTCGAGCTGGGGCGCCGCCAGCAGCAACTGCCCATTGGACAGGCCCTCCTCTCATGCCAATCTCCGGGCGGAGCTGGCTCTTGCGAGTCTGCAGTCCAGCGCCCTTCGTCCACGAGGACGGTGGCAGCCTCCTCATCCCAGGCCCATCCAGTGACCGCAACAATGCCGGTGAGGGCAAAAGCCGGACGCGAAAGAGGCGGGCGACTAGGCAGCTCCAACACCCTCGCGCGCGTCGCTCTCTGCAACATGACACCAGCCTTGTACGACCCAATCATCGAGACTGGCGCCATGGCATCCCAAACCGCAGGACGTGGCGATATGCCAGTTGTCCTGCATTGCATAAACGAAATCTTGTCACCGACGGCTGCAATCGCCATCCGTGCGACGACATCTTAATTCCCGACGACTGCGGCCCGCCCAGGCAGTGGGCTGGCCCTGCGAGATCCGCGTGTCAGATTCGCCCAGCCAGGTTGCGGGCGCATCTTGCACGTCCTTGGGCAACCTCGCGGTTGCAGCCTGCATACATACATATATGCCTTGATCGTCGTACTGACCAGTGCGAGCCACTCCCCTGGGCTGAATGTCCAGGTTCGAATCAAGGAAGAAAAAGGAATATGCGGGATTATACCCAATAAGAAATGCCAAAACTAACCAATAGACTCCCACATCCCGCACACCTTGCGGGAAACATTGTCCATAGGTATGTAATGCTTGGGGCTCAGACTAGCAACCGCCTACAAGGTTTTCTCCGACTATATGGCTTAATATAGAGTAGAATCGAGTGACTGGTAGCTCGCGTGCTTCCGCTAGCGACCATGATATGCGTGTGGGTACTCGGTATGGCTGAGAATAAAGCTACTGGCCAAGGCCATCTGTGGCGGCAGTCTCTAAGAATGGACGATATGGACGAATATCTATCTACCTAATCATCGGCCAGATCAGGATTTCCAACTCCAAAAGACTGCTGGATTCGTCTCTTCAACGTAGACCAAAGAGCGGGGCCGCCGGGGGGGGGGGGGGGGGGGGGGGGGGGGGGGGGTGGTTGGGGGGGGGGGGGGGGGGGGGGGGGGGGGGGGGGGGGGGGGGGGGGGGGGGGGCGCGGGGGGGGGGGGGGGGGGG